>PVKB01005816.1:73392-83481 GCA_004027205.1 Ctenodactylus gundi
AATAAAAATGAAAAGCTGCTTGCGTGGTGATTTAGGCAGGAAACAATGGTGGCTTAGACTTGGCAGGTAGCAGCTGAACTACCTAGGAATGTGACGTGCACTTTACTGAGATTTTCTGAAAATAGAGCTGACAGAACCGGACATAGATGTAAAGGTAAGAGAAGCAGCAAGAACCAGGACGGCAGTGTCACGAACAGAGGTGGGAAAGACTGAGACAGCAGATCTAAGGAGAAAACCCAGCTTCACTTTCGATTCATCAGTTTGAGACCATGAACCTTTCAAGTAGAACTTCAAAATAGGCAGCTTTTATAGAATTCTAAAGCTCAGAGAAGAAGTCTGAGCTAGAAATACAAACTTAGGAGTCTTCAACTCACAGACTCCAGAACACAAAATAAAGGAAATGATCTTTGGTGCTTTGGTGACACTAGACCACTCTATACATTTAAAGCTTCTCAATTTTGTTGATTCATTGCTAGGTATTATTTGAGTGCTTTTGCAAACATAGAGGGATGTACTGCGAGAAAACACATGAACACAATAGTAAGTAACTTCTCTAAATCAACTAAATTTTTAGTAGTTATTTTCAAATGTTTCAACATGACTCACTGATTATTGAGCCTTAATTCATGAGTTCAAAAGATGTCAAGAGATTAATATTATATTCAGGGTGTTCCAAGAGTCACCATACACATAAAAATATAAAATATAATGCATATAAATATAAAATATAATGCAAAAAAATCTGTTTGTTCAGGATTAATCTCCCACAGTATTTGTTCTTGTCCTGAATTCACTGTGTAGCCCAGGCTGGCCTGGGACTCATGGGAATACTCCTGCCTCAGCTTCCCAAGTGCTAGGATTGCAGGTGTGTGCCACTACACCCAGCTTATGCAGTGCTTAGGAACCAAACTCAGGGCTTTGCGCTTGCTAGCTGTGCTATTCCTCCAGCCCTGTCATAATACCTGAAGTAAAATAATGCTAGGAGCATTAAATTCAATGTAGGGATCATATGTAGAAAAAATTAACAAACTTTTGGGATATCCTATATTTTAAAACATTTTAAACTTTGTAATTATTACAAGTAAAAATATTATAGCATTATAAATAATAGTTACCTTCAACTTAATGTTAGACAACCCTTCTTTCTCTGTAATATTTCCAGAAAGCTGAATTGCAGGAGAGTAATCAATCCCAGTAATATTAGAGAAACCAATTTTTGCCTAGAGACAGAAAAACAATTTCATACTTTAGCTTGAAAGTCTTAATATAATGTTTTGCCTATGAATTACATTATTTCTTTAATACTGAATTTTTAAAAATTTTTGTTAAAGATCAAATGACACATAATACCCCACAATCTACTTTTTAAATTTTATTCTAGTCTAAATAGAAAGCAAAAGTATATATGATTATTCATTTGCTTTTATAATATTTCATTTCTTTTTCAAAAGGAAATTCATTTTCTTAAAGTTAATGAAAATATATGACAAAGCCCTAAAGCTAAAAATGTAATATTAACTTCTGATGTTGATATGCTCCAATTCATACATAAATCTGCCATAAATTTTACTTAATTAAGTTATATGAACAAATTACATACATATGTACTGTTATTGATTCTGAAATCTTTCCCTCAGTGTAATTATAAACAATTCATCTGTGGCAGCCTTGTGATCATTAACCACTATGTAATTTTATTCATTTTTTAAATATTCCACACATTCGAGTTTTACAAAAATAATTTGAGGGAAGTTCAGCAAGCATTAATATCCCAAGGAGTTAAATAAAATCCACTGAGGATGTGAGGACCATCTGTCTATGGTGTCTATCACCCTCCTGATCACCAGGGTTGATTGGGTTGATCTGGTTGCCCAGGCTGGTGTCCCCTTTCTGCCCTCACCGCAACACGTGCATAACTCCGGAAGATGTGAACTTGACTGAAGAAGATAACCTTCCCCAAAAGTGGGTCCCTCCCCTGCTACAACCTCCATACAAGTTCTCCAGAAGGCACTGGACTCCTGGGGTTGTGTTGTTTTCTAGCCACAAACCCTTCTAAGGTGTGCAGAACCTGTGGCAAAAGCACCAGGACTTCCATTCCGCAGCCACCCCCTAACTATACTGAACATTTTTAGACCAACAAGACTAAAAGTAATTTGAAAGGAAATAGAAAAAGCAAAAGAAGTGGCAAAGGATAATTAACCTCAAATTCCCTCTGTGTTCTTTACCACTTACTAAATGGTTACTTCTTTTAAAACTTAACTTACTCCTAAATCACGTCTTAGGACATAACTAGATTTTCAACCCTAATCCTAATCAAAACTCAAGGAACACACACATTAATTATTTCCTACAGAGCAGTTTCTCCTTTTGGTTACTTTCAGCTTCGACCACACAGCCTGTAACTCTTCCCACACCCTTTCCTGTGGCACTAGGGATGAAGCCCAGGGCTCTCACCCTGAGCTATATTCCCAGACTATTTTTTATTTCTGATTTTGACACAAGGTCTCACTAAATCATTAAGCTGTCAGGCTAAGTTTGAACTTGTGATCCTCCTGCCTTCAGACTCCCAAAGTGCTGGCATAAGAAGCCTATGCCACCAAATCCCGCCAAAATCTCCATTTTTGATACCAATCTCCTACCGTGTTACCCGAATCCCTATCTGTTCTTTGTGAATTTCACTTTCTTTTCACTTCTCTCTATGCCCTTCTCTATCAAACCTAGAACAAAAGATGACTCTGCTGACTCTTCTCACCAGTTCCGAGCTGCTCCCAAGCCTATCTATTCTTACTGTACAACTTATAAAAATCATACATAGATAGATGTTTGAGGTTTCTAAAACAATCACTTGGAGCCTCAGATTATTCCTTTTTGCATATTCAATTTCTGGTACCCAGAGAGAAAGAAGCTGACACTCAAGGAAAGAATAAATGATCAAAAACCATGGAGAGAAACGGACATTAGAAACAGGCCCCAAAGAAGCACCAAATAGAAGAATTATCAGAAACAGATTTTAAAACAACTAAAATAATTAACAAGAGAATTTTGGCAAAGAATTGAAAACTTTAACAATGAGCTAAACAAGTAACAGAACTGAAAAGTCCAATAATTAAGAGATTCAGAAATGGGCCCGATAGCAAATACGGTCCAGAAAAAAAAATTAAAGATCTAGTAAATAAAAATCAGAAAATTTCCCTGTAAAACACTGAAGGACAAAAGGATGGAAAATAAAAGACAAGAACAACCTCAAAGATCAAATCTGACACAATAAAAATTCTTCTACATATGTACATCCACACACACACATATACGTGTGTGTGTGTGTGTGTGTGTGTGTGTGTGTGTGTGTGTAATTTGAGCAAAGAAAAGTGAAAATGGGGCAGAAGATATCACTGAGAATTTTCCAGTACTGACAATGGTACACATTCAGCCGGGCATGGTGGCACACTCCTAAACAACTTATCAAGTCAAACACAAAATATATAAAAACAACTATACACCACAATCAAAACTGGTTTCCTCCAGGTATAGAAGCCTGTTTTCATATTTAACAACTAGTCATTAAAATTACCTCAATAAAACTGTCAATTAAAAAAGCTGAAGGTATGGGTAACTCACGGTACAGCACAGGCTATGTGTGTCCAAGGCCCTCGGGTTCAATTTCCACCAAAAAAGACTGAAAAAAATCAATATACCATTAATGAAATTTTAAAAATCACCTGATCATGTGAATCAATAGCACAGAAAGCAATTAACCAAATTCAAATTGAAAGTAGAAATTTTATCAATAAAGATTATCTAAAAAAACTACATAAAGGGGCTGGAGGAATAGCTCAGGGGTTAAAGCACTTGCCTATCAAGCACTAAGTACCTGAGTTTGATTCTCTAGCACCAAATAAGCTGGGCATGGTGGTGCATGTCTGTAATCCTAGCCCTAAGAGGCTGAGGCAGGAAGACTGCCATGAGTTCAAGGTTCAAGGCCAGTCTCAGCTATATAGCGAGTTCAGGACCAGCCTGGGCTACAGAGCAAGACCCTGTCTCAAAAAAATAAAAAAAGAGAAAGGAAAAAAATCTATATAAATTCACCAAGGAAATATTAGATTCTGTTTTGTGAGTGTGTGTGCGTGTGTGTATGGGTGTGTGTGTGTGTGTGTGTGTGTGTGTGTGTGTACGCATGCACACATGCTTTAGTGAATGAAGCCAAGGACTTGCAAAGGCTAGGGAAGTGCTTTGCCTCTGGGTTAGCACTTTTTTATTTACTTTTTGTTTTTCTCAGATAGGGTCGGTCTTAGTCTGTAGTCCAGGTTAGTCCTGACTCAAAAACAATTCTAATGGATTCATGATCAATTAAAAATCTTACTAAGAAAAACTAATGACCCAAATAATTAGAGAAATGGAAAAATTCATCATGTTTATAGAGTCACATACTCAATACTAGACAGATACAAATCCTTAATACAAATTGATTCATCAATATATCACCATCCCAATCAAGATCCTAGAGCCCACTGTAGAGGTAAATTGATTTTAAAATTCAATTAAGTAAGGAGCTAATTACCAACAGTGAACACAAAAGTGGGAAAGAAAGAATTTAGGAAAATGTAGCATCAGAATAAGGACAAAGAGAACTCTGCAGGAATAGCATAAGACCCTGGGTTCAATTCCCCAACACCACCTAAGTTGGACATGGTGGTGCACACCTATAATCTTAGCACAAGAGGATGAAGCAGGAGGATTGCCATCAGTTCAAGGCCAGTCTAGGCTACGTAGTGAGTTCAGGACTAGCCTAAATTATCAAAGTGGGACCCCGCCTCCAAAAAAAAAAAAAAAACAGAAAAAAAATGCAAATGCACTGCAAGCTTCCCCTACAAAAAATGTTGCAGAGCCCAGACCAGGACTCAGGGACAATACCCCACTCTCACAAAGAGAGGTCAAACTGGGATGAAGGAATGGCTCAGCAGTTAAAGCACTTGTTAGGCATGTGCTAAGTCAAATGGTAAGTACCTAAGTTCAATTCTCCAGCACTACATAAACTTGGCATGGTGGCACATACCTTTTATCCCGGCACTTGGGAGGCTGAAGCAGGAGGATTGCCACAAGTCCAAGACCAGCCTGGACTCCATAGAGAGTTCAGGACCAGCCTGGGCTACACAGTGACACCCTGTCTCAAGAAAAAAGAAAAAGGAGAAGTCAACTGGAGAAAAAAATCAACAAAGAAACATCAAAGCTAAATCATACCATGCAGCAAATGGACTTAACAGATATCTACAGACTATTCTATCCAACATCAACAGAATATACCTTTTGCTCAGCAGCACATGGGACTTTTTCCTTGGACGTAAGTGACCTGGAGGGGCATGAGCTGGTTCCACCCTTCCTTCCAGTCTCTTCCTGTACCACCACGCTGTGAGGATCTCTTCTGCGGGAGCTCTGGCTTTGACCCTGCCCCACTCCAGTCCTGCCATGTGCTTTCCCCATTTTCCTGCTGCCACCTGTGAATGGACTACAACCTTCTGAAACTGTAAGCTACAATAAATCTTCCCTCCCTAAGTTGTGGATGTCGGGTATTGAGTCACAGCAACAAAAAAGTAACAAGACAGTAACAAATGCTTAAATAAAAAAGAATTGAAATCATTTCCTGCATACTTTCAGATCACAATGAATAAAACTAGAATCAGCAGCAAGAATAACCACAGAAACTATTCAAATACATGGAGATTAACAATACATCAATGAAAAAGCAATGGATTACGAAGAAACCAAGAAAGGAATTTAGAACTTCCTAGAGTTAAATGACAATGGAAGTACATCATACCAGAATCTGTGGAGCACAATGAAAGCAATATCAAGGAAATTTATGAGTACACAAAAAAACCAGAGCAATCTCAAATGAACAATCTAAAGATGCTACTCAAAGTCCTAGAGAAACAAGAACAAGACAAATCCAAAGACAGTAGAAGGAAAAAATTACAAGAATCAGAGCAGAGACCAAAGAAACTGAAACTAAAAAAATAATATAAAAGATCAATGAATCAAAGAATTGGTTGTACAAAAGGGTAACTAAGACAGAAAAGCCTCTAGCAAAACTCATCAAAAGAAGGAAAAATCTACATCAATGCAATTAGAAATTAAAAAGGTGAAACCACAACAGATACTGCTGAAACCCAGAGAATTACTAGAAACTATTTTGAAAAGCTATATTCCAACAAATTCATGAACTCAGAAAAACTGGATATTCCTTGACACACGATACACCAAAATTGAGCCAATAACATGTAGAAACCCTGAAAATAGCAACAACCAGGGATGAAATTGAGGCAACACAGAAAAGCCTGGAACATGATGGATTCACTGTAGAACTTTACCAGAACATTAGGGAAGAGTTATTGCCTGCTTCTTAAACTCTTCCATGAAGTTGAAACAGAGGAAATACTGCCCCAGCTCCTTCCTGGAAGCAGGAAACATCTTGGTCCCCAAACTAGAAAAGGACCCAACAAAGAAAGAAAACTAAAGGCCAATTTCCTTAATGAATATAGGTGCAAAATTCTTCAGTAAGATACTTGAAACAAGAATGCAATAAATTATTAAAAAGATCACACACCATGACCAAGCTGGCTTCATCCTGGGAATGGAAGGCTGGTTCAACATACACAAATCAATGTAATACACCACATCAACAAAAACCACCCTTCTGCCCTCCCTCCCATTCGAACAAGCAGGCTTCTTTTTCCACAGGAGTACATTTTCTGGACACATCTTGTAGACCTCAAGTACTGGAAAGGAAACTCTCATTCAAAGGCAACTGATCATAAGATACTGTAAATGATACTAATTTTTTGTCCAGTTGAAATATATAAGTTGTGCTATACCCAATCATCCTGTCAAGTGTAACCACTGTCCATATAGTTGAACTTCTGAGATCAAGAAAGTTTATTTAAGTTGATTCCCATCACCACTGGTGGGGCACGCCTAATTCAACTGCGAAAAGACATCACACAATCACCTTGCTGCTGATGACACAGTCCACTTCCCCGCCCTAACCCTAACTTTACTGGTAACACCTTGAAACTCACTTTTAGGAGTCTTGATCACACCTAACTTCAAATCTGTCATCATGGTTTGAGAATTCAACTAAAACCTAGGTAGTTCTGCATAGGCTACCAAATCTTCAAGTAAGCCTTTAAAAAGTATTTCAGTTTTTCCAGTCATTAATACACAAAGAAAGAGACAAGTTCTAGAACTTTCAGTTCCAACAGGGGCATGAAATATATGTGTATTTGATTAAAACAAACACTGGGGAGTTTGACAGTGGCATCCACTAGCCAAAGAGAAGTATGCACTCATTTTTCTGTCAGACTTGGTGGTAAATATAAGAAGTCTATCTTCTTCAGTGGTTAAATTTATAAGCAAGAAGGCGTCACCACTCAATTTTGTTCTTTTATTTATGTACTGACTTACTGATACTGGAGATTAAACGCAAGGCCTTCACACTGAACTACATCTGCAGCTCGCCTTCCTGCCCTTTTCTGAGGCAGTCTCACTCTGTAGTCCAGGCTGGTACTGATCTCATGGTAATCCTCCTGCCTCAGCCTCCTAAGTGCTGGGATTGCAAGCATATGCTACCACACCCAGTTTACGTGGTACTGGGTAACCAACTCAAGGCCTTGTGCTTGCTAGGCAAGTACGGTAGCCTCTGGGCTGTTCCTCCAGGCCCCTCCCCACTTTTTTTGTTTTGGAGACAGGGTCACACTAAGTTGCTAAGCCGCCCAAGTAAGGCTCAAACTTGCAATCTTCCTGCCTCAGTCTTCCAGAGTGTCAGGACTACAGGCAGGCCCCAGCATGCCCAGCTTACTGTGTTTTCATTTGTTGTTGCTGGTTTTATTTTTGTTTTGTTTTCTATATTTTTGATACAGAGTCTTGCTCTGTTGTCCAGGCTGGTCCTGAACTCACTAGCTCAGGCTAGCCTTGAACTCTTGGCAATCCTCCTGCCTCAGCCTCCCAAGTGGTGGGATGACAGACGTGCACCAACAAGCCTGGCTTTATATGATGCTAGGGAATTGTACTCAGGGCCTTGTTCTTGCTAGGTAAGCACTTTAACCACTGTGCCATTCCTCCAGCTCCCAATAATGTGTTTTCTAGTGAAAGAACCTCTATATATTCAAGCGCTTTTGGCTTTGAAGGTCATAAATCTGTCAATTTTTTTGTTGTGTGGCAGTATGTTTGAAAGTGCACATGATGCTCTGGATGCAGGAGCAGAAATGGTATACAACTAAATGATTTGGCAGGGGGGATTGTGGTATTTTCACTTCTTTGATGTCATTGCACTTTTATCTGGAGAGTGGCTCTGATCTACAGATTTCCCAAGTATGTTGTCCATATGAAAGTTTGGTTAGTGCCAGGGACATAGCTCAGTGGAAGATCTCTTGCCTACCATGTGTGAAACTGTGGGTTTAATTCCCAGTACTGTAAAAAGAAAATCTGATTAGTGTTTGCTTTTTGTAACAAAACAATATTTCATTTTCATAGTACCAATAACGATTAGCTTTTAAAGTTTTATCTTAAGGGACTGGAGGAATGACTTAGCAGTTAAAGCACTGAGCTAGCAAGAGCTAATACAAGCGCTAAGTATCTAAGGATTCCCCAGCACCACATAAGCTGGGCCACTCGAGAGGCTGAGACAGGAGGATTGCTGTAAGTCCACAGCCAGCCTGGGCTCCATAGTGAGTTCAGGACCAGCCTGGGCTACAGAGTGAGACCCTGTCTCAAAATAAATAAATAAATAAATAAATAATGTTTTATCTTCAGCTAGGAGATATAGTTCAGCTGTTAAGAGTGCTTGCCCAGCAAGCTCAAGCCCTTGGATTCCCCAGAACGCCATTAAGCCAGGGGTAGTGATACATACCTATAATCCCATCACAAAATAGAACATTTTAATGAGCTGAGCAGAAGACGTTGGCTTGCTTTTTCTTTCTTTTCTTTTCCTTTCTTCCTTTTTTCCCACCATTTTTACTAATATATATATGCAATACATAATTTTTACAATGAACTTGAGTATTTTGTGCACATACTTATCACATCAATATTATGATCCCTCTCTCTCCCTATTTTTGGCCCTCCAATACCCTTCCTATCCCCCCTTAACTCCCACTATCACACTCATTTGGTTCTGTAGAATGCCTGTGTTCTGGGTTTCCCAAATCAGAGAAACCATGTGATATTTGCATCATTTATTTAGTGCTTTCTCACAATCTATAATCTCCCTTTTATACCCTACAATTTATCATAGTACAACCACTTCGATACTTCATATTAAGAAGGTTATCCTAAGCTGCAAGACTTTTTAGAAATCTTATTTAAATCTGGCTCAAGAGGGTTTAGGGATATAGCTCAGTGATTAAGACACTTATCTAATATATACAAGGCCCTGGGATTGATCCCCCAGCACCACACAAAGATTAGCCAGACATAGTAGCACACATCTATAATTGTAGCACTCAGAAAGCTGAAGCAGGAGGACTGCTGTGAGTTCAAGGCCAACCTGGGCTACGTGAGTTCAATACCAGCCTGGACAAGCAATGAGACCTCATCTCAAAAAAAAAAAAAAGGCTCAAAAATTTGGCTCAAGCACATAAATATTAAAACTACCAACCAGTTCAACCAGGAAAACGCCATTTCCAGTTCCAATATCAAGCACTGAAGCACCCAATGGAGTCTGTGCCTCTGCATCCACCTTATTAGTGGGGTCACGCTTTCTTCCCCAAAACTGTTGGAAATAAAATCAGTTACCAATAACAGAACAAAAGTTTCCAATATATTCCACTTAAGATGTTTATAGCCAGTTATGTTTTTTCCAAAGTGAGCAGCAGTATTTGCAACAGCTAAAGCCAGTTGTGTCCAACTTGCAAGACATAGGAGGTTTTTTGTTACCTTTTTTTTTTTTTTTTTTTTTGAGACAGCCTCTCTCTCTGTAGTCCAGACTGGCCCTGAACTCACTTTGCAGCTCAGGCTGGCCTCGAACTCAGAGCAATCCTCCTGCCCAAGCCTCTCAAGTGCTGGGATTATAGTCACGTGTATGCCACCACACCCATTTTG
>PVKB01005817.1:0-83330 GCA_004027205.1 Ctenodactylus gundi
GTCCCAGATCCAGAAGGCACCTGGATCTGCGTGCCAGCTCTGCTATCCTGCTATTAACCTACTCCGTGGGCCAGGCCAGTCCCCTCCAAGCCATTACTCACTTATCTCCCAAGTGGGAATGATGTGGACATGTTAGACTAGACAGTCATTAAAGTCTTTTTCCGGTTCTGAAGGTGTCATTGTGTGTCTTCTCTTGAGACTATAGTTCCCTTATTACAAAACGGAAACACTGGCCTCCAGTACCTGAAAGTCTGGCGCCTCCAGCTCTTCCATTTGAAGCGTGAGATAAGGAGACATTGCAGGCCTGCTGTCTCCTCTTCAGCTGCCTTCATGGGTACCCAGGCTGGATGCAGCACAGTGGGGGGAATGGATTCAAATTCTGGCTGTACCCCCTCCCCATCTGATGTGATTTGGAGCAAGTCACGTAGCTTTTGAGGGCCTTACGTTGCTCATGCTCAAAGAAGGCTTTGTGCGGTGGTCTCCAACCTTTTTGGCACCAGGAACCTTTGTGGCCTCAAGTGCACCTTAGAATACCAGGCCTTACCTCCTCATAAGGACTGTGCAGCCTAGATCCTTTGCATGCACAGTTCCCGGTAGGACTCTGCTCCTATGAGAACTAATGCTGCTGCTGATCTGACGGGTGGCAAAGCTCAGGCAGTAATTCAAGCACTGGGGAATAGCAGCTGTAAATACAGATGAAGCTTTGCATGCCGGCTCGCCAGTAACCTTCTTCTGTGTGGTCCAGTTCCTAACAGAACACGGATAAGTACCAGTTCGTGGCCTGGGGGCTGGTGAACCCTGCTTTGTAGAGTGTTGATCAAGTGAAAATGAAATGGCTTAGGAAAATGTTCATTGCTCTAACTCATTGCTATAGTCAACTCTGCATACACGGGCACAGGCTCCATTCCGACTGTTCAGAACTGGCGGCACTGCGGCTGTGAAGGACTTTGAGTATCACTCCCTGGCCATTATTATTACTATCCAGAGATTCTAGAATGCCAGTCCTCTCGGAAAAACTTGGAAGAGCCTTCTTCCTACACTCACATGCATTAGGCCTCACCTGTTTCCCTGCTGTGCTCCATTCAGGATTCCTTGTTCACAAACAGGTAAAGAGCAGTTGCTAAACATGTGTGCTCCTTTGAGCTCTGTGGTGACCACGGGGGTCCTAATGGAGCTAAGCGGGAGGTTGGCAAGCTGCAGCCATATGTAAGCTATAAGGAACACCCTGAACAGATGGGTTGAACAGACATCTAAGATTGTGATGGAGACAAACTCTGAAGTGGTTTGTCATAAGGTCTTGCTGAGCAGGAGAAGCTCCATTTGTTTGTACTTTAGCAAATGCATTTTCCTTCCATGAAGAGAGACTGCCTTGCTTTTCATACTCTCATCTGCATAGGGATTACCTGGAGATCTCGCTAAAATATGTAGTTTGAATCAAAGCTCTGGAGGAGGGTCTGAAGTTCTATATTTCTTCTCTCTCTCTCTCTCTCTCTCTCTCTCTCTCTCTCTCTCTCTCTCTCTGAAACATGGTCCTGCTCTGTAGCCCAGCCCAGAATGGTCATGAACTCACTAAGTAGCCCAGGTTGTCCTTGAACTCATAGCAATCTTCCTGCATCAGCCTCCTGAGTACTGGGACTGCAAGCATGTCTATATTAATAAGCTGCAAGCAGGCACTTTGAAGAACAAAGTGATTCTGTCTTCCTGTGATCACATGTAATAAGATGACTATTCTCTGGAACAAGAAGCTGATTACTAACATTTGTTTCTCTACCTTGACTCAAAGACAGCACTCTGACCAGGGAAATGGTGGCAGAGTTACAGGGTGAATGGACCAGAGTCCTATAAGGACCTCTCCTACCCACAGAATTCTCCCTAGAAATCTCTAGATACGGATTTTTTTCTTGCAGTATTGTAGGAGGAATCCAGTACCTCATGCTAGGTAAGCACTCTACTACTGAACTGTACCTCCAGCCCTATGGATGCTATGTCTGGACATATGTAAGAAGCTCTATAGACAAGAGCCGGGGTGATAGACGTAAACTGTTACTAATGATGTCTCTGAGGAAAGGACTGAGACTGACAGAGAGGAAGAAAGACATGCACTTTTTATTCTTTGGTTCTCAACAGGGGGATGTTTTGCCAATATCTCCAGGTGATTTACTTTTTATTTGTCACAACTAGAAAAGTATTCCTGAATCCGGTGGGACAGGGCAAGGATGTTGGTAAACGTGTTGTAAGACATGACACAGCCCTCACAACAAAGAGTTATCCAGTCTAAAGTGTTAGTAGTGCTCAGGCCAAAACGTCCTGGCTTACAGAGTTATTAATTGTTTGCATTCTTTACTGCAAATATCTACCAATATAATATTTGCCTAAAAGCTTAATTACATAACTCAAAATTTGTATGCACTGTTGGAAAACAGATTGGCATGGTGACGACTGGAAAGAGGGAGAAGGGAGAACAGTTAGGAGGTTATTTTAGTGTTTAATTTGTTGATATTTTCCTTTCCTTCTTTCCCTCTTCCTTCCTTCTTTCCATCTTTACTTCCTTACTTTCTTTTCTCTTATCTTTTATTTATTCTATCTCCTTTCTTGACAGCATAAACCTTTCTTCCAAATAAAAATTTGCATTGATACCAGTGTATAAGTCAATTCAGCAATCATTCAGCACTGCTTGAGTTGAAGCAGGAGTGAGGGCAGAACCTCAGCTGGTCACAGAGACTAAGCAGATTTGAGACTTAGGTATGTGAAGTATATTTCTAGAACACACCACAATAAGCCTGCTAATTGCAAACCACTTGTTACAATTCTGCAATGAGAGAAAATTCTAGAGCACCCCAAATTTGACTACAAGGGCAGGAGCATGAAGGAGAGGAGAGATGGGGAAAGGTAATAAGCTAATAACTATGGGGGAAGACAGTATCAGACTGCTTAACATTTCTGAATGAATGTTAAATCTTGACTCTAATTCCATCATGATCCCCGGATACCACCACATTCTGCTTGTAGCTGCGACCAATTTAGAAGCAACGATTGCTTCCATTTTTGTATTATATTGCCCCTCTTGGCTATAGCCAATGAAGGTTTAATGTAAAAAATTATTTTTTTCTCTCTTTAAATTTCCACAGTAATAATGTTCTCAGTTCTAGGTTCAATGAACATTTTCCCAACTGCTTGCTAGTTCTGCTGCTGAAAGTTGTGGAAACTTGTTCCAGGACCTTTGCTTTTCTGGCTACGATCTGTAACCACTTAAAAATGTTTATTTCAGACATCCCGTGGCCTCCAGCATTTTAGTTTCACATCTGGCAGTAAGAAGGGATGCATTTCTGACTGTTTCTAATTTATAATTTGCTACAGATATCTTCCTTCCTTAGCACTCACACTGAGGAAATTGGAAAATCAACAAAGCAGGAGAGACAGATTCAGATATTCAGCAGGTAGAACAGATGGAATATGGTGCTAGAACACTGGAATAATAGAGAGGGAAGTGTGCAAGATTTGTAGATTTCTCTTGTGTATTAGGTTAGTGAGTGTGTGGGGGTGTTAATTGCTAGTAAAGAATACAGGAAAGCAAAATAATGCATTCAATGTGGCATGTGTTGCCACTGGGAAAGCCGAGAGTCATTCATGCAGAGATATTGAATAGGCAACTGGATACGTGTATCTGGGCTGAGGGAGAGGTCTGGGCTGAAACCAAAGCTGGGAATCACACAGGTGGAGGTTAGAACTTGGAAAATGAATAGAGTCATCCAGGGAGAGTCAAGTGAGCCTAGGAAAGAACTTTAGAGAAAATCAGTGGTTAAGGAATAGGCAAAGAAAGATGCCTCTTTGAAGAAGATGGGAGGGACTGAATCAGAGGCAGAAGAGGAGAATTAAGTGAGTAATGAGCCAACCAAGTAAAGAGTACTTTAAGGAAACGAAGATGACTAATACTCGAGGTCAGCAGACATGGCAAATGTCTTTTTCTTTAGACAGAAAATAACTAAAAAGTGAGTTGCACTGGATCCTGTCCTGCGACACCTTGACAGAGCTGGTTGTAAAGATTTGAGGGTGAAATATTAAAGATGGAAACATTTTGTAGAATTCTTTTCGTTAGAAATTGTCTTAGTCAGTTTTCTATCACTATAGAAAAACACTTGAGATAATTAACTTATAAAGAGAAAAGGTTTATTTTAGCTCCTAGTTTTGGAAATCCCAGCCCATGATTGGCTGGCCTCGCTGCTTTGGATCTGTGGTGAGCACCACATAGTAGCAGGAGCATGTAACAGAGCGAAACTGTTTGTGTCATGAATTTGGGAATACAGAGATGAGACCAGAGTCCAATCCCCTACAAGGACTTAGGGATCTCCCATAAGGCCTCCCTCTCACAGGTTCCACAATCTCCCAATAGTACCACCATGGGGACCAAGTCTGGCACCATACCCAACATGAGGCCTGCAGGAAGTTTTTTGGCCCCTTTTTTCTTTAATCTTATAGTAAAAAGTTTTAGAAGGGAAGTTTTTAATCACTTATTCCATTAACTATGAAAAACTGCAGGGCAGGATGTAGGTTGGACATGTCGGTGAAACATGCAAGTCTATGGGAGACATTCAACCTTCGCATTGTAGCAGGAATTGACCAAACGTGATAATACAAAATTAAGCTACTTTACTCAAAAAAATTATAATGTGGGATGAATGAATCTCAGGCGAGCCAAGGACAACATTGGTCCTCAGGAACAACTGGAGCCAAGATCTTATGCAATGTTGGGCTTGAGTCTAGCTCTGTCTCCTTTATCAGCTTCTCTCTCTCTCTCTCTGGAATTTTTAGTGTTTCCTTTTGTGGACTGGCTCTTTTCACATGCCATTATGGATCTATGCCTCAGACACCCAGAGCCCTTTTCCCAAATTCCAATCAGAAAAACCAAGCGTAAAGACTCAATGATACAGTCTTAGGTCTCCATCTAGCCCGAAATTCACTCTTGGTCAATAAGATGTGGTGAGAAAGTGTGTTATGAGGCAATGTTAGTGCTGGGTCTCAGAATATGACAAGCTTATTAAACAAAGGAGGATGGAGATTTTTATAAGGAAGAGGGTGTGCGATTACCTAAAAGAGGAAACATTTTGAGTGGGAAAAGTAATTAATAGTGACAGATTAGTGAGGATTCTCCGAAAGCCTCTGAGCCCCTAAGATCTGAACTGTCTCCCTCAATTTCTATCATTTCTTGACTGGAGTCAAGTCTGTATACAGAAAAAGGTCTCAGAAAGCCATATGGTGTCTCACAGCCCTGCTGGCCTTGTTCTATTTCTGTGCCCTTTTGTTTTTACACTCCCCATGTTGTGGGCAGGAGAGACTGAACGGCTTATTTTCTTTATGATTCCAGATCAAGTTCTACTCTCCTGTGGGCCTCTCAGTGTGTGAGAAAGCTGTGAGTTCCCATCTTAGCCTGGTATAGTTTGTCTTCCTCTGCAGCCCTCTCCAGCCCACCATTATGGTAAGGCAGACTTATCTTTGGAACCAAATGACCTCACTTTCCAGATAGTTAGGCCCTACTGGAGTATGTAATTACAAATTATGGAATTCTAGAAGGAAATGTAATGGGGTCTAAACTTCATAATAATAATAATATCACTGGACATGGTCTCAGGAAATTTCCAAAGTGCATATGGGGAACCATAATACCCCCAACCTCTCGGGCAGGTTGTAGGCTTTCTGACTTCCATCACAGAAAAAGAATTTTTATAATGCAAGAGACAAAAAATTAGTTAAGCAGAAATTAAAAAGTATACAGTCAAAGAAAGACAGCATGGGCCCTCAATAGGGAGAGAAACAGCTTGAGGATTCAAGCTGGATACATTTATGAAAATTTGGAGGGGTTCCTAACGTGGATTATCTAGTATTTGTATTTTAGTGTCCTTAGATTTTGGCCATTTTGTGGGCTATGTTAAAATGATGATATTTATTTGTGTTTAAAGCTGAGACTGGCTCTTAACAGTGTGCTTCCTGAGAATGTTCTCTGGTAGAAGGTAGTGAAATTCCCAAATCTAGAAAAGAAGTTAACAGTGAACTACTGCAGGCCTATGCAACACCAAATAACCTTGACAGAAAACAGCCTCTGCTTGACACATCGTAATGAAAATTTTTGACACTCAATACAAAGAGAGAATACTAAAAGATGCAAGAATAAACCAGAAAGTAACCTACAAGACAAACCCATCAAGAAAACTGCAGACTTCTCAACACAGACGTTGAAGGCCAAGAAATCATGGAGTGACATCATTCAAGGGCTAAGAGAACATAAATGCCAACGCAGACTATTATATCCAACAAACGTATCGTTCAAAATAGAGGAAGAAGTTAAAATCTTTCATGATAAAGAAAGACTAAAGAAATTCAATACCATTAGAGCAGAGAAATATTAAGTATTGTAGAAAATATTTAAAGGAATCTTAGACAGAAATAGGGAGAACAACAGCACCAAAGACCCCAGAGAAAAAGAAACAAGAGAAAGAGGAGAATGAACCAACAACACTGTAGAACAAAAAATCAACACTGAAGCATCATAATGATGACAGGAGGTAGCACATACACCACAATAATAATGCTTAATGTTTGTGGTCTCAACTCTTATATCAAAAGACAGACTGGCTGATTGGATTAAAAATAAAACCCAACTATTTGTTGCTACCAAGAGCAAGAGACACAATTTACCCATAAAGAAACACAGACTGAACATAAATAGAAGGACATCAATATTCCATACAACTGTACCAGGAAAACAAGCAGGAATAGCTATATTATTGTCAGACACAGTGGATTTCAAGCCAAACAAATCAGAAGAAACAAAGGTGGGCATTATTACTGGTGAAGGGAGAAATACACCAGAAAAGTCACAATTATCAATATATACCCAACATCAGGGCACCAAAAAACTACTGGACAGGAAAGCTTAAATAGGCTTCAATATAATTATAGTAGGGGAGTTCAATACTCCACCATCAGACAGGTCAACTAGACAAAAAAATCAACAAAAAATTAGAGTTAAATCGCAATATAGAACAATTGGCTTTAACTGATAACAACACAGTGCTCCATCCAACATGAACAAAATACACCTTTTTTCTCACGAGCACTGGGACATTTTTCAAAACAGATAATATTATAGGCCAAATGGCATGTTTAAGTAAGTACAAAGGGAACTGAAAGAGTAGCTCAATGGTTAAAGAGCTTGCCTAGCAAATGCTAAGTACCCTAGTTTGATTCCCCAGCACAAGATAAGCCAGCTGTGGTGGTGCATAGTTCAAGGCCAGTCTGGGCTCCATAGTGAGCTCAGAACCAGCTGGACTGTAGAGTGAGACCCTGCTTCAAAAAAAAAAAAAATGTGCAAAGGACTTGAAATAATACCTTGTGTACTTTAAGGTCATAAAAGAATAAAACTGGAGATCAATAGCAAAGGAAACTACAGAAACTATACAAGTGCATGGAGACTAAAAATATATTATTGAACAAACAATGGGTCACAGTAGAAACTAGGGAAGAAATTAAAAACTTCTTAGAGTCAAATGACAATGGAAGCACATCATACCAGAACTGGAGGGATGCACTGAAAGCAGTGCTAAGAGGGAAATTTATAGCTATATATGCACACATTAAAAAGAGCAATCCCAGGTAAATAATTTAAATATACAGCTCAGGGACCTAGAGAAACAAGAACAATCGTAATCAAAAAGAGGTAAAAGAAAAGAGAGTAAAAATATCAAAGCAGAAATTAATGAAATTGATACTAAAAATACAAAAGGTCAACAAATCAAAGAGTTTGTTCTTCAAAAGAATAAGTAAGATTGATAAACTTCTATATAAACTAACCAAAAGAAAGAAAGAAAAATCCAATGAAAATAAAAATGGTGAAATTACAATGGACACTGCTGAAATTCAGAGAATTATAAGGAATTATTTTGAAAACATATACTCCAACAAATTGGAGAATACGGAAGAAGCCGATAAATTTCTAGACACGTGCAAAACATCATAATAGCAAGACTGAACCAAGAAGACACAAAAACCCTGAATAGACCCATAACAAGAATGAAAACTGAGGCAGAAATACAGTCTCTACCTACAAAGAGAAGCCCAGGACTAGATGGATTCACAGCAGAATTCTAGCAATACCTCAGAGAAGAGCTAGCACCAATGCTTCTCAAACTGTTCCATGAAATTGAAAGAGAAGAAACATTGCCAAACTCATTTTCAGAAGCTAGTGTTACTCTGATACCAAAACCAGACAAACACTTAGTCAGGAAAGCAAATTACAGACCAATCTTCTTAATGAATATACATACAAGAATCCTCCATAAGATAGAAAGACCATACACCATGATCAAGTTGACATCATTCCTGGGATGCAAGGATTGTTCAACATACATAAGTCAATTAATGTAAAACACCACATAAATAAGAGAAAGAACAAAATCATATGATGATCTCAATAGATTCAGAAAAAGCCTTTGATATTACGAACATCTATTCATGATTTTAAAAACCCTGATGCAAATAGGAATAGAAGGACTTACCTCAAGGTGATAGAAGGAATTTGTGATAGATCTATTGCCAACATTATACTAAATACGAAAAAATTGAAAGCATTTCCCCTTAAATCAGGAACACAACAAGGCTGTCTACTTTCTCCACTCCTATTCAATATAGTATTCAAAACTCTAACCAGAGCAATGAGGAAAGAGAATGAAATAAAGGGAATATGTATTGGAAAAGAAGTTAAATCATTCTTATTTGTAGATGAAATGATTCTCTACATAGAACACGCCAAAACTCCACCCACAAACACTTAAAAATGATAAACAAATTCAACCAAATTGAAGGATATGAAAAATTAGTACAAAAAATCAATTGCATTTCTGTACACTAACAATAAACTGACTGAGAAAGAACCGAGAAGAGCTGTCACATTCTCAACAGCTCCTCTAAAAATTAAGTACCTAGAAATAAACCTAACTAAGGTAGGGAAGGACCTCTACAACAAAAACTATATACTGGAAAAAGAAATTAAAGAGGACATTAGAAAATGGAAAGACATTTCCTATTCCTGGATAGGCAGAATTAATATTCTCAAAACGGGTATACCGCAAAAACTGATATATACATTCAATGCAATTTCTATTCAAATACCAACAATATTTTTCACAGATCATGAAAAAAATCCTAAAATTCGTATGGAATCAAGAGACCCAGAAGAGCCAAAGCAATCCTGAGCAACAAGACAAAAGTAGGTGGCATTACAATTCCAGACAGTGACAGTGATAAAATCTCATAGCGTGTTGACACAAAAACGTTGACTAATAAAATAGAACTGAGGGTGGAGAGACAACCTAAAGTACTCTCAACTACCTGATATTTCACAAAGGGCCAAATACATACACTGGAAAACAGATAGCGTCTTCTATAAATGGTTCTGGGAAAATTAGTTACCCACATGCAGAAGAATGAATCTAGACCCACGCTTTTCACCATGTACCAAAATCAAATCAAAGTGGACCAAAGGTGAGACATGAAAACAGAAACATTGAACCGCCTTGAGAACAAAACAGGTAAAACTCTTGATGATGTACGCATGGGCAATGACTTTATCAATAGGACACCTGAGGCAAAACAACTTCCAGAATCAATGAATAGGATTATATCAAGTTAAAAACCTTCTGCATGGCAAAGGAAATAATTAACAGAGTGAAGAGAGAACCAACATAGAAGGAAAAAACTTTATCACCTACATCTTGGACTGAAGGCTAATAACTCAAATATGCAAAGAACTGGGGGAAAACATAGACTCCTCAAAATCAAAAACCCCATTAAAAATGGGCAATTGAAATGATACACAGATCTCAGAAGAAGTACAAGTGGCCAGTGAATGTATGACACAATGTTTCACATCCTCAGCCATCAAAGAAATGCAAATCAAAACATTGAGATACCGTCTTGCAAGGGTGGGGGGAAGGAACCCTTTTTTATATTACTGGTAGTACTGTAAGCTGGTAAACCTACAAAAGAAAGCAGTATGAAGATTTTGAAAAAAAACTGAAAATAAGTATTTCATTTGACCCAGTGATACAATACATCTTCTGGGTATCTTTTCAGAAGAGTTAAAAGGGATATATAGAGAGACATTTCCACATTTATAGCAACAAAACTAACAATAGCTAAATTGTAGAAGATACCATAATAGACCAATGGATAAAAAATGTGATATATGTACCTAATGGAGTACTACTCTGCCATAAAGATACATTTGAATCATTTTCAGATAAATGGATACAACCTGAGACCATTATGCTTAGTGAAGTGAGTCAGACTCAGAAAGTTAAATATCATATGGTTTCTCTAATATGAGAAATGCACAATACAAATAAATAATAGAGTCAACTGGGCAAGATCTTGGAGTTGAGGAGGATCAGAGAAAGGGCAGGAGGGCAGAAAGGGGAGAGAGGAAGGAAATGTGAGGTTGACACAATATGTATGTACCCAAAATTCTCAGGTTCAATGTAACTATTATGTATTGCATATGTGTACTGACAAAAACGAGGATAGTGAAATTTACAAATGAAAGGCACAGGTCCAACAATTCTATGAGGTAGGTCCCAGCATTTTGCAAATGAGAAACTAAAGCTCAGAGGAGTGAAGTGACTTACCCAGGATAACATCGCAAGGAGGTGAACGATAGTTGCCTGAAAAAAGAACATCAAACTAAATTTAAAACAAGGCGAAGGAAGGGAATAATAAAGATTAAAACAGAAATAAATTAAATGCAGAAGAGAAAGACAATGAAATAAAAATGTTTTCCCCAAATTATTCTTCATATTAATATGTATTTGCAATGCATAATAATACATTCAACTTGAGGAATTGGTGCATATACATATCACACCTGGATCATTTTACTTCCTTTCTTCCTTCCCATCTTCTCAGATCCCCAG
Organism: Ctenodactylus gundi; assembly: GCA_004027205.1. Taxonomy (NCBI): domain Eukaryota; kingdom Metazoa; phylum Chordata; class Mammalia; order Rodentia; family Ctenodactylidae; genus Ctenodactylus; species Ctenodactylus gundi. The sequence goes on from PVKB01005817.1 coordinate 10,962, forward strand.
ATCTCCTTTCCCTCTCCACAAAATCGATTTTCTATTTTATTCCAGCACTCTTTTACTTCTGTCTTTTACTTTTTTATACTTTTGGGTTCTCATATTACAGACACTGTGCAATATTTACACTTCCATGTCTAATCCAGTTCACTAAGCACAGTGATCTCAAAGTGCACACGTTTTCCTACGATGACTCTTTGTGGCCAAATGATGCACAATGTGTACATATATGACATTTTCACAATACCAATTCTGCCTATCCAGGAACCGAGTTGTCTTTTCATTTTCCAATGTACTCTTCAATGTCTTTTGCCAGTTCATTATAGTTTTCACTATAGAAGTCCTTCGATTCCTTCGTTAGGTTGATTCCTAGGTATTTAGTGTTGTTTTGAGGCTACTGTGAATGATATTCTTTTTCTCATCTCTTTCTCAGTGGTTTTATTATTAGTATACAGAAATGATGTTTATTTTGTGGATTTATTTTGTATCCTGCAATTTGGCTGATTTTGTTTATTAGCTCCAAGAGTTCTTTGGTGGAGTTTTTGGATTCTTTTATGTAAAGGACTATGTCATCTACAAATATAGTTTGATTGCTTCTTTTCCAATATGTATTCTCTTTATTTCATTCTCTTGCCTGATTGCTCTGGCTACAGTTTCAAGTACTATATTAAATAGGAGCGAGGAGAGTAGACACACTTGTCTTGTTCTGAACTTTAGGGAAATGCTTTCCATTGTTCCCCATTTAGTATGATATTGGCAGTAAGCTTGTCAAAAATGGCTTTTATCAGCTTAAGGTAAGGTCACTCTACACATGCTTTTATTAGGGTTCTTATCATGAATGGATGTTGGATTTTGTCAAAAGCTTGTTCTGCATCTATTGAAATGATCATTTGATTTTTGCCTTTACTTTTGTTTATGTGTGATGTATTACACTACTTGATTTATATATATTGAACAATCCTTGCATCCCCAGGATGAAGACGACTTGGTCATAGTGTATGATTTTTTTAATGATTTGTTGCATTCTACTTGAATATATCTTTTTGAGAGTTTTTGCATCTAAGTTCATTAAGGGCATTGGCCTATAATTTTCTTTCTTTGTTAAGTCTTTCTTAGGTTTTGGTATCAGGGCAATGCTATTTTCCCAAAATGAATTTGTCAGTGTTCTTTCTCTTTCAATTTCATGGAAAAGTTTGAGAAGTACTGGCCTTGACTCCTTTGGGCTGGATCTACTCACTGCCTGCAGCTTTCCTCAGCTGACAATCCACGCTCCTGACTTCTCCAATTTTTTGGGCTCTCCATTGCACCTTAGGTTTCTCCTTTACAACTTCAAGCACTGCCTTCCCAGGGGCACGCTGTTTGGCCTCCTCTGAAACCTGGCTGGAAGCCTCCATGAATCCACAACTCTTGTATTCTGTAGGCCTTTAAACCTGAGACCATGTGGATGTTGCCCAGATACACCACTTGAGCAATAGTCTGCCCTCTTTGTGCCATGGCTTAGATTGCTGAGTTCTGGGGAGGGGAACTCTGGCAGGCACTTCCCGCTTTGGTCCTACAGTGACCACTGGGGTACTCTTCACAGAACAAGAACTTTTGCTTTTGCACCCTTTAATTAATAAAGGGTGAGATCTTGCTGATTCCTGAGACACCATGAAGGCCTCTTTGTTACATTTCTGATCCAAGTACTTAGCTTCTGTTTAATGTTAGTCTCTTTAGCAAGCACAAGTTTTTTCATTCCAGGCTGCAAGTTTTTTAGATCTGTTTTCCCTGCCATTGTCTCCTGTCATTCACTATTGAGTTGGCTAAAAACTGCAAATGGCATCCAAGCAGCAGCCTGAATATCTGGCTGCCTTGTGACTTCCTCTACTAAATGAAGCAGTCTACCGGCCTTAATCTCAGTTTCAGGCAGAGTCTCTGGACAAGGGAAAAACACCAACAAACTTTCTGCCAGAGTACAGCATGCATAATTTTTAGACCACTTGACAATACAGTTCTCCTTCCCATCTGAAAATTCTATTTTTTGTTTGTTTGTTTTTTGTTTTTTTGAGACAGGGTTTCACTCTGTAGTCCAGGTTGTTCCTGAATTCACTTTGGAGCCCAGGCTTGCCATGGACTCATAGTAATTCTCCTGTCTCAGCCTCCCGAGTGCTGAGATTATAGGCATGCACCACCACACCCAGTTTATGTGGTGCTGGGGAATCAAACACAGGTACTTAGCACTTGACTTAGCACTTGCTAGATAAGTGCTTTAACTGCTGAGCCATTCCTCCAGCCCCCCACCTGAAACTTCTTGTGGTTGGCTTTCCCAATCCACACCTTTATCAGCATGCTGGTCTTGTGACCTCTGACCAGAATCTTCCATCAAGCTTGTCTCAGAGCACTCCAAGGCTTCTCTAGCTAGCATCCTCAAAACTTTCCAAACTCCTCCTGCAAACCAGTTCCAAGGGCATTCAAACCAGATGATCAGGTAGAGTCCCAGCAACAATACCACTTCTCTGATACCAATTTCTAAAGTAGTTATTTTTTTTGTTATTGTGACCCAATACCCAACATCCACAAATTTAGAGGAGGAAAAGTTTATGTTAGCTCTCAGTTTCAAGAGGTCACAGTCCACTCAGGTGCAGTTGGCAGCAGTGGAAGTACATGGCAGAGGTAGAGGGGGAGGCAGCTCCACAGGACACTATAAATGGGAAACCAAGTCAAGGCAAGTCAGAGTCTTAGCTTGCCCTAGAGGAATGCAACAGCATATATATATATATACTTCCAGGTCCCATCCCATTGATCAGCCCCTCCTGGATCCAGGTGTGGAAGGTGTGGTAATCCTCCACGACATGCCTATAATCCAATTTACATGCCTGTAATCAATCCCTCTTGACCTGGCCCCAATTTCCCAACAGCAAATGGTTCCATAGACAATCCATAACATTCAAATACATAAAACTTTGGAGAGATATTCCAGATCCAAGGTAACTACTATTAATACTTAAAAGTACTACTAATAAGAATGCTGAGGGCAGGAAAAAGCATAGCTGAGACAAACGGTTACTTTTGGATATAAAAGAGAGAATGGAAGAGTAGATAGGATAGAGAAAAGTGAGAAAAAATACCAACTGAGGACCAGAGGAAAGTATAATTAGGAAAAAGTGACACCAAAAAGAAATCAATAGAAAGAAGTGAGAAATTAAAGAATTACACAAGGGTCTATAAAAAGTGTTCAAAAAAGCAAACAGAACTAGTTGAAAGAGAAAAAAGCAAACAAACAATAGACACAAGTCTGAAACATATTCAAAGAACAAAGGAGGTGTGTTCAAAGTCTTAAAAATATTTCTGTGTTATTTGGATAAGTAGTCTTCCAGATACTGTGGTTTTGGTGTCCACTGTCCACTAAATATGGGAAAAGGAGAGAGCAGCAATGGAATTGTACTCTGCTGTGGCTCCCTTCTCTGTCCTTACACTATGTCTTTTGATGAGACTCGACCCTCGTCTTACCATGACCCAGTCTACGGTGTTATACTTCTTGTTGGAGAGCCCTCCAGTGGCCAAACCAAGCCCCCTTTCCAAGCTGATGAGGTTGGCAGAGAGTCAAAAGCCCACTGGGTTCTGCACTGGGAACAGGCAGCAAAGGGGACCCAGCAATCTAAAGGCATGCGACCAGGTACTTCTACACACAGGTCTCTGGGCAAACCACTCCTAGCTGACCTGATTGAGGCTGGGCCAAGGGTCATCTGCTCTTTATGACTATTGCAACATGTTAATTTGTGGAATCAGGAACCACACCTGGATTAGGGTTTGGGAACCAAGCCTGGAATGGGAATTGAGAACCAGCCTGGATTAGAGTGTGAGTGACTTGTGGGCCAGTGAATGAGGGAAGAGCACCCACCGGGATGTGGGAGGGCCAACGGTAACTCACAGTATAAAATGAGGGAAGAAGAAAGATTCTTCCTCTGGGAAAGCTCTCGCCTTCATAATTTCCTACAAATGCTGACTTGCGTCAACACAGATTCGCTCCAGTCTTGTGACTTGTGCCTGTCTGCCCATCACTGATCTGCAGTCAGTGATCTTCAGTCTCTGGTATTCATCATTGCTCTTCAAACAACCGAGATCCACAGCGACACTCAACCGGCTGTCCTACAGCCGTGGATGGATGTTCTTCACAGCTGAGCAGCCATCAGACACTGCAGCTCTTGCATGTGCAGGCCGCCATCTTAGACTATCTCTGTCCTTAGATTTGTAAGCCTTCCGAATATGTCCTTTTTGTTATAATTTCTGATTCTGCCTTTTGAAATAATCCAAATTAATGCAGATTTGGGTACTGAGAGTGGGATCTTATTCTTTCCCAATTAGCGCCCTCACTTTAACTTCAGATACTTTTCCAGGCTGAGCATTGACCTGGAACTGTAGTTCAGCTAATCTGATTATGAGGGCTTGAGCTTGATTTTCAGCAACCTCAGCCCTGTGGCTAAAGGAGAGAATATGTTTCTCCATAGTATGCTTAGACGCTCTCAAGGAATTTATGTGTGTCTGACGTCAGAAGTCTGAATCTCTGAGCTCACGGTTCTCCTTCACTAGTTTGTCCAAAGAGACTAAGAGTAGCAAGCCAGCATCGTCATATTTTCCACTTTTCAAGAAGTTCTTGAATATATTATGTATAGAATTACCAAGCGCATCACTCCTCACAAACTCCTCACAAGTAGGGAGTCAAGATAATCAGAAAGATCCAGTACCCGATCACTCTGGATTTCTTGACACGGGTCCAAGTACATATTCCTTGCACCATTGTCCCACATCCTTAAAATCCGCTCTCATACTTGTTCCTCAGACCTCTGCTTATAAGAATTAGAAAATTTAAGAACTTCCATGGGGGGTGTATCACACCTCATGAGTGGTACTGTGGACCTCACTCTTAGGGGCTTTCTGACACTTAACCCTGTTTATCAGCCTAGAGGAAAAGGTAGGTTGAAAAGGCCAAATGGAAGCTATTGGAATTGCCTCAACCAAAGAAAACAGTAAATCGGAAACAATATTGTATCCCTGGAGAGATCACAGAGGTTAGTGTCACCATCAAGGACTTGAAGGATGCAGAGGTGGTAGTTCCCACCACATTCCCATTCAACTCTCCTATTTGGCCAGTGCAGAAAATGGATGGATCTTGGATGCTGTTCTTACTGGGCCTTAATCTTTCAGAAAGCCTGCAACCTGTTCTCTCTTCTCTGTAACTGTCTCCTGTGATAATTCCCTCCCAGTAACCAACCAAAAGAGATTCCAGAGTTCCTTGGGGGTGTCCTGTCTGTGGCCAGTCTCACAGAGCAGTTCATACTAAGTCTTATTTAGTGGCTCTTTCATATGGTGCTTCAGATTGCCTCTCCTGCGCCACCTAGGAGGCCCCTGTAGTAAGAGCTTCCACACTGTGTTTGCAGCTGGCACCCATGGGCTTCTCCCTTGGTCTGAGGCTCCTGGCCCTCCAGGCCTACCTGGTCTCTGAGGCCAAATGGCTGCTGCCAGGTTACATATCCTGAAGTAGTTTCTTGTCTGGTGTTCTTATCTTTTGTTGGTTTTCTTCAGTCTTCACAGCTTCTGATAGATTTTCAACTTTCCTGCTGACCTCCTTTCAGTTTCTTTCCTAAGCTGAGCCATGCAGGTGTTTCCTTTACCATATTTCAGCTTTCTTTCTGACTTCCTGCAGAGCCACCAACAGAGAGAGCCTACTCTGTCGCCATCTTGACACTGCCTCATGATCATATATTCCGTACTTGAAACAGAAAGTAACAGTATCCTACCTTAAAATTTTAACAAAAGTAAATGTGATTTTGGTTACTAATAACATAGGCAAAACATATTATTAATTTAAAGATATTTTACCTTCATTTTACATACCAACTTAATCTATTTGTTGGTGATTTGTGAGAGTCATACGAACAAGACTTTTGAGCTAATAGAGTTTTTACCTATTTATGAAAAGTTGAGCTCAGCACTTTGCATAGCAACGGTTGGATTTTAAAGAAGCCTCTTCAAAGAAAACTCCACTTAGAGAAAAAAATCAACTATAAAATTTTTACAATTTCAATTTTATGAGTGACAAAGTCATGAGTGTCTCCTTGGGTGACTTTATTTCCTGAATTGCAATCTTCTTAAAAGTACCAGTTTTAAAATTATGATTTTTACTTGTCTCCTTTTGACCTATCTTTATTTCTAACCTATCTGACCCGAACAGGAGCACCTGAATGATGGCAATAGTTATACAGTAAAGGAGTCAGTTTGACTTGGTCCACTACTCTGGCCCTCACACAAAACCCTCAAGATAAAGACACTTGTGTGCATTAACTCCACTGAGAAGAAATATGCATGTTTCATACAAAAGACATGTTTACATTTACTTTTACGTGTAGCTTTGCCGATGTGGCCACTGATATATGTTGGCTTAGAGGAGGAAGATGGAGCAGGAGGCTACACTTGCCATTATTGTACTGTAACTGTAGATTAGTTCATTTTCTGCCTGGTCAGCTTCCATATGATGACCAGTGAGGAAAGTACTGAATCGCACATAAACGTCATGCAGTGCGAGTTGGCACCTAATTAAAAGATTTAACTTAGTACAGGCTGATGTTTAAGTCATGCTGCTTCCATAAAGAGTTTCATTCTTTTTTGTATTAGGGTATGTTTACATTGCATATTAGTTACATTCATGATGGGGGAATTGGTTCACAGATATAGTGTATTTTGATAATTTTAAGTCTCTTGACCCTCTTCTTTCTTTCTCCTCCTCCGTCCTCATCTCCAGCACAACTGCCTTTTGTTTTCTGGCATCTTTCCTTTGTTTTAATCTTTTTTTATTTATGTTTTAGGTTTTTCATTTAAGAGAAACCATGTTATATTTAATTTTCTTGACTGATTTATCTCACTTAACATTATGGGCTCAGCTTCCATCCAACTTCCTGCAAAGGACTTGATTTTATTCTTCTAAGTGTTCCAGTCATATGAAGGCTGTGTGAATGTGTTGAAAAGAATAATGCTTCCCATATCGCGGTTGTCCTCCATGGGCATCTTAGCTGGTCAGACATTTCTGTAATTCTTTATAGACTCACGGTCACTTCCACATCCTTTCTGTCATTTAATCCTATAAATAACTCTAGGAGAAGAGCAGGAGAGAGACATTTATCCAGATTTTTCAGAAGAGGAGTATGAGGCATGTTATTCAAAAGTTTATCTAATATCACCCAAGTATAAGGAGCTGGGCTTTGATTGCAAGGTAAGCCTCCTGATTCTAGACCTGTGAAATTTTCCTTGCAACACAAGTGAGTATCCTGTCTCTGAGACTAGAGTGTAAGCTTTCTGAGGGCCTGACTATGTCTTATTCATCTTGGGTACACCCACACTGGCTGATGCTGGAAAGAATTGTGCACTGCATGATTTTCTGATTAAAGTTCATTTTACTCCCATCTGTGAGATGAGAGGCTCACGCCTACTTTGTTCTAGGAACTTCCAAAAAACTAGTCTCTCCTGGCTGTTTCTTGGCTTTGCCACTGGGTTTTAGCACCAGGATAGCACACTGGGAAAGAAAGACAAACTTGAGCTTGTATTCTAATGGCTAGTGAGAGACTCCTGCTGCCTGCTGTAAGAGCCACCCCATCATGTACCAGGTACCCTGGGCTTGGTAGAAATTGCCTAAACCCAGGAATTTTGATGGCGTCATGAAATGTGGACCAGAGGGCTAGGAGACAGAGACATACTATGGAAGGAAGGCTGGGCTGGAACAGAAAGACTTGGGCTCTAATTTTAGCCCTGGTACTTTGACCTATTGTGTCAACTCAGATAGTCCCTTGTTACCTCAGTACTCAGTTTCTCTGTCTATGATAAATACAATCAAGCGAAAACAGTGGTTCATAGCCAGAATTACTTATTAGAAAGCATCTGAAGAACTTCTTTCAAAATATACAAGTCCCATGGGTCCCATTCCAAATCTATTGAGGTAGAACCCCCAAGAGGTAAGATCAGTGGTTGTGTCTTTGGAGATAGTGTCCCCAGGAGAGTGTGGTACACATCCTTGATTTAGGAACTGCTGGCCTAGGTCACTGGCAGGGTCTCTCCCAGTCCTCCCTGTACACACCATGGCTTGCTGGCCTTTGTGGATGGGAGCTACAGGGCTCTGTAAGTGCCACCTCCCTTGCCCATGGCAATACAACCCACGTCTGTATCTGTTTTGCCTCCGTTCTCTGAGTATCTTTTCTCTAAAGGCAACTTCTGAGGCATGGAGAAGGAACCATCTCAGGATTGGTAGGAGAGGGAAGCACCTATGAGACAGGGGCTGGGATAAAAAGAAAAAGGCAAACTAGAACCATCTGGCACTATGGATAAGAATGGGAATCACTCTTCCCACCTGGGCAGTGTTACAACTTTCAGTCACTCACCAGTGTATATTTTGCCCCTCAGCAGAAGTTCTTTGAAGTAGAAGCCAGTAGGCCTCCTGCTCTGCTTTCCCATTACAAAGGCCTCTGCCCGGCCTCACCTTTGCCATGTTCTTCCTTTGTTACTATTATTTGTCATTTTTGTTTTACTTTTATTGCACGTTTCCTGTTTGCTTGGCTTCTCCACTAGAATGTGAGCTTTAGGAGGACAGGGCTCCACCTGTCTCATTTACTATTGTATTTCCAGTGACTAGGAGAGTGCCTCACATATGGAGATAAATAGTCGTTTAATGAATAAGTGAAATGCATGGAGGGGCCAATCAAGATGCACAAAGGAGAAGGACTTGGCCCCAAATTCCATACCCAATCACCTTTTGAGGCAGGATGGGTTTTAAGTCCCTCTTTCTCCTGGATCCCAGGACAATGTTCTGTCAGCTCCCTTGAAGTCAGGGCTTTCCATTCTGTGTTGACTTGGAGACCATAACACTATGTGATCCTTGAAGAGACTATGTCAACTAGAGGCAATTAGGAAACACACCCAGATTACAGCTTATAGTTGTGTGTGTGTGTGTGTGTGTGTGTGCGTGCACGCGCATGAGCACATGTGTGATTTGTGGGCCAGTGAATGAGGAAAGAACACCTACCCTGGATGTAGGAGGCCCAACTGGGAGCTCAAATTGTATAAAAGGAAGGAAGAAGAAAGATTGCTACAGCTTTTTCTTTTGGGAAAGTTCTCACCTTCCCAATTGTCTATGGACACCAACTTGCTTGCCGCACACCACAGATCTTCATCACAGATTCCCTCCAGTGTTGTCATGTGCCTATCTCCCCATTGCTGATCTTCAGTCTCTGGTCTTTGCCATTTGCCATTGTTCTTCGAACAACTAAAATCTGCAGCAGATTCTCACCAGCTGTCCTGGATGGGTGTTCTATTTTGTGGCTGAGCAGCCATGGGACCGTCCAGCTCTTGCACCTGCAAGCTGCCATCTTGGACTCTCTGTCTCCTCCTACTTGTAAGTTCTCCAAATAGAACACTTTTTATTATGATTTCTGTCAATTCTGCCTTTCACGGAACCCAAACTAATATACACTAAAAGAGGAGTTTTGGGATTAGTGGTCAGGGTCTGGTGCCAACAAGTTTGAAGAAAGTTGGTGTGCTGTGTATAGAGGAAAGTGCTAGCCTTAGCCACAAGTTGAGACTTTAGACCAGGCCAGCCAAGGCTACTCAGTGGCCTGGGGGATGGAGGGTGTTGATCACTAGACCCCACCTCCTAAATGTTTTATACTTACCAATAACACCATGGGCTGGGAGTCAAGCCGCTAATATATGCACTTTTTGTGGGTGTATGTCGGGCCCAACCTATAGCAAATTCTTAGCATCACCAAGGAGGACACCTTTGGGAGCTACTGTAGCTTCCTGCAAGACATTGTGTGAGACTGAAGACCTCCAGTGCTCCCCTAGATGTCATCACTTCTTACTACCACCTTACCTTTTCAGAGAGCCTATTCTGCCTGCTTGACTGTAAGAATAGCAAGGCATTTTTCATAGTGCCCGCTCAAGTCCTGCCATCTCAAAGGGCATCCAGATGTGCTTTAGCAAACTACAGCCGTGATCATACATGACAAGTAATTTGACTATTCACCAAACTGACAAGGAGGTTCACAGTATTAGTTTCCACTAACTCAGTGTTTTCCCGAGATCTGAGATGTGCCTGTGAGCCATCCAGGACCCCAAGAGGCCCAGAGTCTCTATTGTGTCATTGGCCCAGACCTTGTTTCCAGCCAATTCGCTTCTTTCTCTTAGTCTCCTTTTTTCCATCTTTGATTCTTCTTTCCTTCCCCTTTCTCCTTCACAGGACAATAATCTTGATCCGCTTTCATAGCCCCACCAGCCTCTGTTTGATCTGCGAGAGTCAAGATGGCAGTCTTGCTGCCAGACCTTGTGGAACCACTGCCACATGTGGAAGATTTCTCATGTGCCAAACTGACAATGACAATTCTGATGATGATCCAGTATTTATGAGATTCAGTCTCCTGTTGCCCCCACTTTCTAAGGCTCAGCAGGTCTGGTCCATGGATAAGTGAACTTGGCTAAGGAAGCCCCAATTGAGGCAGGAATGGCCACGAGGAGCCCACACATTTGGAACACAGAGAAATATTAAGATTTAGTGGTAAAAAGTTATTCTTTACTTCTCTGACTTAATCAATTCCTGGAGTAGTAACAAAAAACACTGGAACCAGAAAGGACCCTAGAGCCATCTGACCCGTTAGATTCTGAAGTCAGCTGTTCATCAGTCTCACCAGAGAATCAAGCCTCATCCCTTAAGGTTCTGATTCAGGCTATCTGAAAAGGGGCCCAAAAATTCTTGGTTTTAAATATATATATATATATATAACAGGTTTGGGAACCACTGGTCTAGTCCTGTATTGTCATGTTTTCAAGAGGCATGTTTCATGATTTGGAAACTACCTAACCTAACACTGAAGGCCCTATATGACCTTGTTCAAATTCACCTTTTCTCAAACTAGCATAATATTAAATGTACTGTTGTCGTTACCATACATAATCCAGGACAAGACTTAAATTTGGTTTTCAGATGTATAGAAATTTGTTCAGTGTTGATCTGAAATTCAATTTTAATTGGGCATATTCTACCTTTATTTATTCATAATGGCAACTCTATGCACCTTACTCTGCAGATCACTTGAATGAATATTCTCATTCATGACTTCCGAATTTCTACTTCTGGACTTTAGCAAAAACTATTCCCTCTGCTGGTAATAGCTGACCCCATCATTTCATCAAATCCTGCCCACTTTCAACCTAAATGTCCTTCCTCCATCAAGCCCTTTTATTCCTTGAGTAAACCTTCAACTAGCCTCCAACAGCACATTTTCTGTCTCTCTATTTTCAGCTCCTCATGCTGTTTTGGGGCAGAGGTCTTTGCCCACGTGGCCTAACTTGCTGTGGAGCATGATCTAACCCTCTGATAGGGTGGAGATGCCATCTGAGCAGCAAGTGCAGTGTAAAACCATGGGTCCTGGAGTCAGATGACTTTTGCTTGCACCCTGGCTCTGTCATTTACTAGTTATGTGGCTTTGGGTAAGATCTTACACCTCTCTGAAACTCAGTTTCTTCATCCATAAAGTGGGAATTGTAACAGTAACTTCCACATAGAGTTGTTGTGAGAACTGAAATAGACAGAGCTTTGAGAGTACTTAGAACAGAGAGGTATAGATGAAGAGCATAAGAAATGCTACCTGTTGTTACAAATGATCATTACCCTCTCTGTATTCTCAAGACCAAGTCCAGAATAGTGATCAGCAAAGTCTACTTCACTGACTTAATGAATGAATGAGTATGTGAGTAAAAGTAAAATGCCTGGATGTAAGATTCTGCTATTTATTGGCAGAAAAGGGTAGATGGCAGTCTATGGGTCTTCACACTGAAAATGCCTTTGCAATGGAAAATACTGTTCCCATGGAAGACAGTTTCTATTTTCAAGGCGCTGAATCTACAATCACATTCCTCTCTAGGAGAGTCCATTGCTGTTCAGTTTTCTACACAAATGCTTGTCTACTAGGACAATGTCCACGCTTCCATACTGTCCAGTGGTGACTGAAATGGAAGTCAGGTCCATACTTAGGCCTTCCAGAAGTCCTTGCCCTCATGCAGAATGCTAGAGCACGTTCTTTTCATCAGCCTCTGCTGCCTCCTTCCATTACGGTGTGACTCACTAATTGAAAGGCTGGTGAGTATTCAGAGACCAATAAAAAAGATGAAATTCTGAAACACAAAGTACCAAGCTGTATTCAGATTTATTTCTCTGCTTCTCAGTATTATACCCAACACATACAGTAGCTGAGGGCTCATTGAGCTCGTGGTGCTCACTAAAATGAGAATAAAATGAATACAATTGGAATGAAAGGAGGTGAAATATATAGTTTTCAAAGCAAAAAGGAGATGTGCTATCCTCATATGAACTCACTTATGACTGTTGTTGGAACAAGGCACTCAGCACATTGTATGGTATATAGCAAATGCCAAATAAATATTTGTTGGATAAATGACTGGATATTGTTCAATGAAAGGTAGAAAATAATAGATAAATACATGTAAAATGTTTTCCTTTTTTGGGGTGCTAAAGATTGAACCCTGGGCCTCATGCATCCTGGGAAGGTGTTGTTTTACTACATTCCCAGTACCCATAAATAGTTTTTTAATGAAATAAATGTGGAATAATTCTCCTATTCCTTCTTCCTATCTACCATGTCTCTGGCTCCACTTGGAAAAGTGATTAATTTGACTCTGACATGGAAACCCTGTTTGATCGATTTATAGTCACCTTTCTTAAGCTCTTCAGGAAGATAGGACCTAGAAGTTAGTTGGACTGACCTTTTCCTAGTATGTCTTCGGTGACAGGGGTCACTACATAATAGGACCGCTGTGCTTTGATCTTTTCATGCTCTGACAATTCTGCTCTTGCATCAGTGACCAACCTCATGCTAGTACCAAGCCTCTTCATTGTCCACTGTTCACAGTTACAGTTGTATGGAATATACGACTATTTTATTTGAAAGTGATGGGGAGAGAGACAAGATGGTGGCCATGCAGGATCTCCTGCTCAGTGGATCCTGTCAAACCTGTTGGCATAGGGTGAAAAAATAGCAGCAGGCAGCTGCTATTTTTTTTTTTTAATGAGACCTTGTGCTGTGGAGATAGCACTGGCAGGGGATGTCCCCTACTCTCCCAGTCCACCCCCCTTCAGGCCCAGCTCAGGTGCCCCAACAAATATATCACAGCACAAGGCTTTAAGGATTTTAAATGTATACAGTATACAGGAGGTTGATCTTGCCGAAGTGCACATGGCAGAGGATGGTAGGGAGCTGCAAGGGGTAACTGTGGGCAGTTCACTCAAGTCTGTGAGGGTGGAGACCTAGAGGTGATTGTGCCTCTAGACAAGATCAGTCCTGAAATATATGAAATGTCTGTCCATGGTCCAGGCAGTCCCAACACAACCCCATCTCCCAAATGACATTCACCCAATCTCTGCTTCCTTCCTTCAGCGCTGTTTCCTCCACCCTCAGTGGGAGAAAGGAAGAAATGTGGAAGGAGATCCACCATTTGGAAAGATTCCAGCTCCTCAGTCCTACCCGACAGACTTGGTTCAACTGAAAGGAAAAGAGAGGGGAAGAGCTCAATTTGCGATTCAGGACCCTTCTGCCTGTTCCCAGTGCAGAGCCCAGTGGGCTCTTCAGTCCCCCTAACCTCAAGGGAGCTGAAAGAGGTATCTTGGTGTGGTATATCACTGCAGATTGGGACATGGGAAGAGAGGGGACTGATCTCATTAGGGGACATGGGGAAAGGGCTAACCAGCAATCCTTAGCAGGACACAGTTCATTTATGGCTCTGCTCATCTCGAGTATTTGGTGGAGAGTGGATATCAAAACCACAGGACTTAAAAGCAGACTTTTCATCCAAATAACACAAGAAAATATTTTTGGATTTCGGGCTGACCTCAGTTGTTCTTTGTATATATTTCGGACCTGTGCTTTTTTGTTTTTGTTAATTTTTGCATGCCTTTTGATGTGTTCTTTTTGTAGTTTCTGAATATTGTTTTTATGGGCTCTAGAGGTATTCTCTCTCTTTTTTCCATCACTTTCTCTGTTTCTTCTTTGTGTTACTTTTGCCTAATTATATTTACTTTCTTCTGGATTTCAGCTAGAGTTTTGTCTTGTATTTCTTTATCCTATAGGTACTTTTATTTTCTCTCTTTTTTTCCAAAAGTAACCATTGTCTCAGTCCTGCTGTTCTGTCATCCCACCATTCTAATTAATGTACCGTTAAGTAATACTATCTTACAGCGATATGGCCTAGCTTTGTAGGAATCAATAAATTTTTGATATTTAATTATGCATATGACATTCATGCAGATTACTTTTTCTACTATCAACAACAGCACAGTGTTGCCTTTAACAGATCTTCCCAGTAAGGTACTAGACTGTTTGTATACATAACTCCATGACAGATCACATTTCTAATGTTCAGAGTGAAATGATGGCATAATTTAATTGCTTAGTATGATACACCAATAACTGGTTTGCCTAATATACCATTACTTCAGATCTCTGCCTTACTGTTCATGAGGACATAGTGGTTAGAAGCTATTAAGAGTTAATAACTTTTAGCTAGTCTAGACAAGTAATACAGATTACTAGAGTGTCATAGTGCTGACATTAGTAGATCTTTTTGGTAAGTTCATGTAGGATTAATTTAGGGAGCTACATTGATAGTAGAGACTACTTCTCTAATGTTAAGGGTAGAATAGCTAAAATATTAAATGGTGATCGTGAGTTATTAATAATCTGTTGGTCTTATAGTATTACTACAAATTTTATTCACATTGCTAATAGTGGCATAGAGACTAACATATATATCTTTTGATGTGTTCTTTTTGTAGTTTTGAATAGCCTTTTCATAGGTATTCTCTTGGTTTTTTCCAGATTTTTTGACACTATCTGATCTACAATCCTCAACAATAGGATCACAGTAAATGGGGCAATATGTCAACTGCAAAAACACTTGAGTCTCCAGAAGTCAATATCATGGGCCCTGAAATAGTGTAACCTACAGAAAAGGAAGTAAAACAAATAAACAAACAAACAAAAAATAAAACAAATGGAACAAGACATACGTAAACAAATGCAAGACATGTTTAGTGTGTCCAAAGAAAAATTTACCAAACAAGTAATGGTATCAATTGATAAAAAGTATAATTATTTTATGAAAAACACACAAAAAAGAAGAACAAAGCAATGTAAAATAAAAAGAAACATTTCTCCAGAGAAGTAAAAAGTGTCAAAGGATAACAGGCTGAAATTCAGGATATGAAAAACTGAATTGAAAGTGTGGAAAGCTGATTCAAGCATTATGAAGGTAAAGTGGTGGACATTGAACATAAGGTTAAAAAAACTGAGCTATAAACTCAGTGACAACCCAAAAATAACAAGACACCAACATGGCCGGATACAATACCTGATGTATGACTCAAGGAGAACCAACCACAGAATCACAGAAGTGAGAGAAAAGATAAAATACAACACCAAAGAAATAAAAATCTTGTTCACCACAATTATAGCAGACATTTTCCCAAATCTAGAAAAAAAATTAACATTGAGGTATA
Organism: Ctenodactylus gundi; assembly: GCA_004027205.1. Classification (NCBI taxonomy): domain Eukaryota; kingdom Metazoa; phylum Chordata; class Mammalia; order Rodentia; family Ctenodactylidae; genus Ctenodactylus; species Ctenodactylus gundi. Next base: position 26,539 of record PVKB01005817.1, read on the forward strand.
GGAGGCATATGGACCACTAAATATCCTTGACTAGAAAAGAGCTGCTCTACAACACATTATAAGCAAAATCTTAGACTTTCAACAACAAGAAAGAATTCTGAAAGCTGTAAGAGAAAAACAGAAAGTAATTTACAAAAACAAACTCATCAGAACAGCTGTGGACTTTTCAGTACAAACCTTAAAGGCTGGAGGTGTGTGGAGTAAAATCTTTCAAACTCTAAAAGAAAACAAGTGCTAACCCACACTGTTTTATCTGTCAAAAATATCCTTCAAAAGTGAGGGAGACCTAAAAATTTTCCGTGACAAAGAACTCAATGAATTAATGACCACTAGACCAGCATTGCAGAAAACACTTAAGGGGGTCTTAGAGAAAGGAGAAAAGCAGTACCAAGGAACCCAGAATAGGGAAAAAACAAAAGGGGGAGAATAATCTAACAAAAACACAAGACAAATAATTAGCACTAAAATAACAAAACAATGACAGGATTTAGCAAATATTTAACACATACCCACAGATTAGATCAATATATAAAATCAACACTTCACGTCTTACAATAGACACATTTTTCCTATTAAGAAATTCATAGACTGAAAGTAAAGGGATGGATTAATTATTCATGTAACTGAAGCCTGAAAACAAGCAAGAGTAGCTATACTATTCTCAGACACAACAGATTTCAAGCCAAAACATGTAAGAAGAAACAAAGATAAGCATTATATACTCATAAAAGGAACAATCCAACAGGAAGAGCTCACAATTACCAATATATAAACATTCAATATTGGTGCATCCAATTTTGTAAGACAAAACTACTGTTCATAAATGGACAAACAGAACTCAATACAATTATAGCAGTGAACATCAATACCCAACTATCACAAGTACACAGGTCAACTAGACAAAAGATTAATAAAGAAGGACTGGAGGAATGGCTCAGCTGTTAAAGTGCTTGCCTAGAAAGTGCTAAGTCAAGCACTAAGTATCCAAGTTTGATGCCCCAGCACTACATAAGCTGGGTGAGGTGTCATATGCCTGTAATCCCAGCACTCAGGAGTCAGAGACAGGAGGATTGCCATGAGTCTGAGGCCAGCCTGGGCTCCTTCCTGAGTTCAGGGCCTGCTTGGGCTACAGAATGAGAACTTCTCTCAAAAAAAGATTAATAAATATTAGAAATTAACCACACCATGGAACAAATGGACTTAACTGATATCTACAGAGTGTTCCATTGAACGGCAACAGAATACACCCTTTTCTCATCAATACACAGAAAATTTTCCAAAATAGATCATATCCTGCACCCCAAGTTATGTTTAAATGCATTCAGAAGTGAGATAATTCCTTGCATATTTTTAGATCATTATGAAATGAAACTAAAAATCAACATTTAAAAACTATAGAAAGTATACAAATTTATGGAGATTAACTACTTCTTTACTGAACAAGCAATGAGTTACAGAAGAAACCAGGAAAGAAATCAAAACCTTCTTATAGTCAAAGGACAATGGAAGTACCTCATATACGAATCTATGAGATATGCAACACTATGGACAGCAATATGGAGATTCCACAAAAGGCTGAAAGCAGATATTCCATCTGATCCAGTGACACTCTTCTGGGTATCTTTCCAAAAGAGTTAAAAGTAACATATAATAGAAATACATGTATACTCATGTTTATAGCAGCACAAGTAGCAATGGCTAAGCTGTGGAAGATGTTGAAATATCCATCAACAGACCAATGGATACAAAAACTGGTATATGTACACAATGGAGGACTACTCTTGTATAAACACAGACGAATTTGAGGTTTTTGTAGGTAAATGGACATAACTTGAGATCATCATGCTAGTGAAGTGAGGCAAACTCAGAAGGTAGAACATCACATGGCATCTCTAATATGAGAAACCCAGAATACAGGCATTTTATAGAACCAAATGTGTGTAATAGTGGGAGCCTGGGGGGATGATAGAGGGAAGAGGGCCAATAAGGGAGAGCAATTGTAAGGTTGTCATGATATATATGTGTGCAAAAATTTCAAGCTTAATGTAACTATTGTATGTAGTATATATATACTAATAAATATTGGAAAAAATCTATGCAACACGATGAAACCAGTACTAAGGGGGAAATAGCTATGAATGTACACATTACAAAACAGTGCACTACCAAATAAATAATTTAATCACACTCAAAGTCCTAGAGAAACAAGGACAAGCCAAATCCAAAAGCAGTAGAAGAAAAGAAATTATAAGAATCAGAGAAGATTAATGACATTGAAAAAATACAAAAGATCAATAGATCAAAGAGTTGATTCTTCAAAAGGATAAGTAAGATCAATAAACCTGTCGCATCACTAATGAAAAGGAAAGAAAAAATCATATTGATACAATTAGAAATGAAAAAGTTAAAATCAAAACAGACATTGCTGAAATTCAAAGGATTATAAGAAACTATTTTGAAAGCTTATATTCCAATAAATTAGAGAGACCAGAAGAAATGGATAAGTTCCTAGACACATATGAGATACCAAAATTGAACCAAGAAAACATAAAAACACTGAATAGAGCAATAACTAGTAATGAGATTGAGGTAGTAATAAAGTCTCTATCTTTGACGAGAAGCTCAGAACCTGACAGACTGCAGAATTTTGCCAGAACTTCAGAAAACAACAAACTCCATTTTAAAGAGATGGAACACTGCCAAACTCATTCCTAGATGGTAGGATTACTTTGACTCCAAAACCTGACAAAGATAACAAAAAAGGAAACTATTGGCCAATATCTTTAGTGAATATAGACGCAAAAATTATCAATAATATACTTGCAAACAGAATGCAACAAATAATGAAAAGATAATATACCATGACCTAGTTGGTTTCATCCCGGGGATGCAAGAATAGTTCAACGTACATAAATCAATTAATATAATGCAATTCATACACAAAAGTAAGGAGAAAAACCACATGATCATCTCAATAGATGCATAAAAGCCTTTAAAATTCAACATTAATTTATGATTAAAAACTGATAAAATAGGTACAGAAAGACATTATGTCAAGCTGATAAAAGCCAAACCTATCGCCAACATTTTGCCACATGGGGAAAAATTGAAAGCATTTCCCCTTAAGTCAGGAATAAGACAAGGTATCCATTCTCATCACTCCTATTCAATATAGTTCTTGAAACCCTAACCACAGCGATAAGGCAAGAGAATGAAATAAAGGGGATGTGTATAGGAAAGGAAGAAATCAAACTATCCTTACTTGCAGTTGACATGACCCTTTACACAGAAGACACCAAAAACTTAACCAGAAGTCTCTTAGAACTGATAAATTCAGCCAAGTTGCAAGATACAAATCAGAACACAAAAATTAATAGCATTCGTGTACACCAACAATGAAACCACCGAGAAAGAGGTGAGAAAAACAATAGCATTCACACTAGCCTCGAAAAAATTAAATAGATAGGAATCAACCTAACTAGAGAAATGAAGAACATCTACAATGAAAACTATAGTACACTGACAAAAGAAATTGAAGAGGACCTTAGAAAATGGAAAGACAAGTCCCTGTTTCTTCATATGCAGAACGAATATTGTCAAAATGGCCATACTATCAAAACTGATATACACATTCAATATAATTTCGATCAAAATATCAATAACATTTTTCACAGAAATTGAAAAAGCAATCTTAAAATTCACATGAAGCCAGAAGAGATTCAGAATACCCAAAGCAACCCTGAGCAACAAGACAAAAGCAGGAAGAATCATAATTCTGGACATCAAAGTATACTACAAAGAAACAGAGATTTTTTTTTTTTAAAAAAATCCGTATGGTATAGGCACAGAAACACATAGATGGACCAATGGAAAAGAACTGACGATGCGGGGACAACTCTGAGCACTGCCAGCCATCTGATTTTTGACAAAAGAGCCAAGACCTATGCGGAGGGAAAGACAGAGAAAGATAAAGATCTCTAACAAATGGTGATGGAAGGACTGGTTATCCACATGCAGAAGAATGAAGTTAGACCCACAACTTTCATCCTGTACAAAAACAAAATCAAAATGGATTTAAGACTTAGATATTAAAATGGAAACACTGAACATATTGGAGGACAAAATAGGTAAAACCCTTGAGGACATAGCCATGGGCAAGGGCTTTCTAAATAGAACACCTGTTGCACAAGAAATAACACCAAGGACTGGGGGCATAACTCAGTGGCTAGAGTACTTGCTAAGATGTGCCAGGCCCTGGGTTTGTTCCCCAGCACTCCATGAGCTGGGTTTGGTGGTGCATGCCTGTAATCCCAGCACTCAGGAAGGATTGCTGTGGGTTTGAGGCCAGCCTGGGATATATAGTGAGTTCAGCACCAGCCTGGACTACAGGGGAAGACTCTCTCTCAAAACAAAACAAAACAAAACAAAACAGCAACAACAACAACAAAAAACAGGTGCTGCACAGCAAAAATAAACAATCAGGACAGTGAAGAGAGTACTTGTGGAATGGGAAAAAAGTTTCCCACCTACTTCTCAGACAGAGGGCTAAAATCTAGAAATACAAAGAACTGAAAACAATTGAAGACCCCAAAATAAAAGACCAAATTAAACAGCGGGCAATGGAAATGAATAAACAGTCTGAGAAGAATTTCAAATGGCCAACAAATATATGAAAAAATGCTCAGCGTCTTTAGCCATTAGAGAAATGCAAATCAAAACAACACTGAGGCTCCATCTTACCACAATGAGAACGACCTGTATCAAGAACTCAAAAACAACAGATGCTGGAAAGGATGTGGAGGTAAAGGAACCCTTCCACATTGTTGGTGAGACTATAAACTCATGCAACCACTATGGAAAGAAGTAAAGGGACATTCCATTTGACACAGCTGTACCTCTTCTGATTAAGAGGAATTAAAGTTATCATATGGCAGAGATACATGCATACCCATGTTTATAGCAGCACTACTAATAACAGGTAAACCATGGGAACTACCAAAATGTCCATGAACAGATCAATGGATGAACAAAGTGTGGTGTATTTAAACACAACGCAGTATGACTTGGCCATAAAGAAAGATAAATTTGAGTGACTTGTAGAAAAATGGATGCTCCTTGAGTCCATTATGTCTAGTGACATGAATTAGACCCAGAAGATGAAATAGTGCATGGTTTCTCTAATTTGAGAAACCCAAAGCATGAAAAACAAAAGAGCCAAATAAAAGAGATGATAGGAAGCAGGGAAACAGATTTCCAGACAGGAGAGTGTGTGTGAGGTGGGGTGGGAGGTTTGGAAAGGGAAAGGCATAGTGAAGGCGATGATGGTGGGGCCATATGCATGGGCACTGGTTCCTCAATTTCATCGTACCTGTTGTGTATTGTAAATACATTGTAATAAAAGTTATAATTTGGGGGGGGGGGGGAAGTGATGGGAAAAGAAGTTTCCTAAGAAGTAGGAAACACGACCCAAATCTGAGCTGTACTATTGACTTGTTGTGTGAGATCAGACATCCCTTTCCTTCTTTGAGCCTCAGTGTCCTGTTTTGCCCAATGAAGGGTTTCAAACTGGGTGCTGTGAAAGTCTTCCAGCTCAGAAGTTCCAATTTCTTTACATGTTCTAATTAGAACATTCTAATACAGTAATTCTCAAGGCGTGTTCAAGAATCCCTGGGGGGTCCCTGAGGGTCCCCCAAGGAAACCTTTCCAAAAATTAATGAAGTTCCCCCCTTCAAACTAAGTAGCTACTGGAGGTAGAGTTCTTATGCATTTTGACCCAAATTGCATCCCACACCAAGCAACAGAAGCAGCTACAAGAGTCCAGGTGTTTTCTGTTAAGCCAAGAATTAAAAAGGCCTCAAAACGGTTATTTTTTGGAAAATATTGCTATTTTTCATAAAACATATAACATCATTTTCTAAAATATGCTTTATGTTAACATTTACATGTTAAAGTATGTTTTAAAATTAATTTCTTTAAATATCTCAGTCTTTATGTTAATATGGTAAATATAAATACATATAAATCTCCTAAATTAAAATGCTTTAGGGCTCTTAAGAGCCATAAGCAGTGTAAAGCAGCCCTGTTCTCACGTTTCAGAATCCCTGTCCCATTCTACACAGAAGCCTACATCATCACAGACATGATTTCTCAATATCCAGCACAGGCAGGGACACAATGATCTTGAGAAGGAGGCTGTTCTTCCTTCCGGAAGGCCTTGGCTATATCAGGCCATTCTTCTCCTTCACCTGTCCTGAAAAGAGAGAAAGAAAAAGAAAGAAAACCAAGAATCAATAATTGGGATTATATCAAATTAAGAGCTTCTTGGTATAGACTGGTGACTTGGACTTTAGGCAAGACACACCTTCATGGGCAGTACTAGCTCTTGGTCGGGAAATAGGGCAGCTGGTCAGCAAGCAGTTGGTGCGTCAGTCTCCCCGCTTGCCTGTCCATAGCTGCCTAGCCCCTCTGGCCCCCACCTTCCCTATCTGCATACTTTGCATGACTCCCACCTGAAGGAAACAACCTTCCTGCCTGCTGTGCTCATCTGTCACGTAGGCCTTGGCTGCACAGCAAGGGAGGCCCTGCCAGACTCAGGTGGGGACAGAGGAGGGAGACCAGGACAGAGGACTCCTGTGAACTGAACGAACCCACTTCACATCCGGCTCTTCACGCTCCTTTCATAATGACAAACCAGGAAGGTGACTAAGGATCTTTATTCTTGTGCTCGTGTGACATCCAGGGAAGCTGAGAGTGCCAGACACCAAGTGACTCTCCTAAGGTAGTAACACAGCCAGAAGGACCTGGCCTTGGAACTCGCGTGTGCATGATGCCAATTCAGTGCTTCCTCTGCTTTCCTAGTAGCAGGGAGAGTGAAGGTCACACGGGACAGGAAGGGGGGGGGGCACCTGACATTTACTACACAGTAAGTCCATGTGACTGTTCCTGCATCTGCTTCTAGCAGCAGCCCCCGTCAGTGAGCACAAGTCCACAGTCAGGCTGAGGGAAGGGACATGGCCGTTGTAAGGGAATACTGCTAGAAGGCAGGGGAACCAGGATTCAAATCCAAACCCACCTGACTCCAAGCTCCTGCTTCCTCAATAATAACAAATAATGCTTCTTGGGAACTTATTTTATGCTTTAGTTCATTTGCTTTAAACCTCTCAAGGTAGGCAAGTCACTCTTGTTATCTTCCATCTTACAGATGTTCCCAGTAACAGGCTCAAGGTCACTCAGCTAGACTAATGGAGTTGGAATTGGAATCCAGGCAGTCTACTTCCACAGTTCAGGGGACTTAATCATCTCAAGGCTAAATTGCTGGTCGGCAAGCAGTTGGTGCGTCAGCCTCCCTGCTTGCCTCCTGGTCTCTTCAGTGTCTCAAGGCTAAATTGGTGTGAAAGGTCCAGTACTGAAACAGAAGATTCTTGCTCTCTCGGGATAGTGCAGTATGTTGGGTACAATTGGTTCCCCAATAAAGGTCCGGAGGTTCAGTGCATGTAATTTCCCTGGGGACCTGGATCTAAGGAGATGAGCTACAGGGAGCAAGAGATTCTGTGGCCATGGTAGGTAGGCACGTGCTTCTCCAACAGCAGTCGTTCCATGGTTCTCCATTCTCTGGCCTCTGGTTACAGGTGAAGAGGGAACTTGCTCCAAGGAGGAAGCACTCCCTCTGCTCCGGCTCCTCATGCTCAGCTGGATGTGGTTGGGAAGGAGCTGCTTATCTTAGCTCCTTCTGTCTCTCTTCATGACACAGCCCCCACAGAACTCACACCTCAGGTACTTCGGAGGTCAGAGGCAGATAGAAGATGATAAGAAATCAGGTATTGCAACCTTTTCAGGTACAAATGGGGAAACTGAGAACTAAGGAAAAAGTTGTAAGCAGAGCTGGAGGAATCCTTACCAACACCGGACAAACGTCAGGACTAAGCCACTAATGAGGCAAGTCCTTGAAGGCAGGCAGAGGCTTGCTCGAAGCAGGCTTAGGACCTTCCAGAGTCCCAGGACTTGGCCCTTTGCCTGGTCGACTAGGTTTCTGAAAGAAAAATGAGGCCAAGGGAAGTTAAGTTATTCTGGGCCTCATGATGACATATACCCCAAGGGACCCCACCCTGGCTCTTTGCCACGGGGTCTCTGGGACCCTTCTGGCCACCAGCCATGGCACCCTGCCATCTGAGATCTGGGAAGGGGTGGGTGTAGTGGATTCTTAATGGCTTCCTGCCCAGAAACCCTCGAGAACTGCTTAGTGTTAACTTTATTTCCCCAGTAAGAGCTGTCTTTGGGGCAGCAGAGGGTTCGAATGTAGATTTCAAGACTCCAAGGGTTCTGAACATGGGAGTGTTATAGAAAAGAAATCCCCATCTCTTGAGAAGATGTTTAGAAAGGTGTGTATAGCTAGTTTATGTGATCTGGGGGAGATTCAGTGCTGCTCTGCTCCGATGCACGGAGGTGGATGAACGTGTCTGTTCTTCTGGGAGTGTTCTCTCTCCTATGGACTTCCATGGGACACCTCGGGAGTTCATTGTGTGGAAAAAGGGTTTTCTGGACTTGCCCTGTACCTAACCCAACGCAAGTTATACCACAGACTTGAGACTAGAGATCCTCCTGTCCCCGCCAAATCCTGCCTTTCATTTCACAGTTGGCAAAACTGTGACCCAGAAGTAAGGGCCTCCCTCAGGTGCCAGGCTGAAGATTGTTCACTTCAGAGCGTGGCTGGAAGATGAATCCCAGGTGCAGGGCCCAGAGCTCTTTGCTGAGAAGTGTTTCCAGGTTTCCACTGACTGCCCTCACACCTTCACGGGAGCTGCCCGGGCTGAAGGATTCCTGCCCCCATCCTTTCACTGGACACTTTCCACAGCTGCACTGTCTTGGTTGTAGTTGATGCGCTAATTGGCCAGGAAGCAAGCTGCTAGCATGCAGTGGTGGGACCAGGGCACAAGCCAGCAAACAGGCTGGACACACAGGCTGGGGAACTGTAACGTTTGCAGAATTTCAAATGGCATTGCTGTCCAGTCCCAGCCAACTGGATAATGGTGCTGAGTTTGAATCAATGACCCGCCTCCTGGTCCCTCCTCCTTAGCCAGCTTCTCTATTTCCTTCCCTCCCTCCCGCTCTTCTTCCTCCTCTTGGCCCTTGGGAGGGAGGGGCCTGCAATCCAGCCACCACCGCCACAGCTGCCGCAGCTCGCAGCTCATTGCCTGTCTCCTCACAGCGCTGGCCGATGGAGCCCAGGGCCAGGGCTGGCTCCCACAGAGCCTCTGGTCTCCTCTAGCCTTGGCTGCAAGAAGGGAGAGACTTGAGCCCAGGAGAGCCCGGCTGGGCCCTGTCAGCTCCCCTTGCCCCAGCATGCCTCTGCTGGATGCTTTTCTTCAGCCTATCTTGTTCCTAGGGGAGGAGACACCTGGCACGACTGTGTACTAGCTGGGAAGAATACACCAGACTAGCTTTTAAGACCACCTGAGGTTCTTGGAGCTAGAAAGGCTTGGGTTCAACTCTTGTCTCTGTTACTGAATGAGCTTTGTGACCTTCTAACTGTTAGGAAACAAGTGAGCCAACTGGATATTTTTCATAAAATGTGACTGTTGCTTCCTAAGCCTTGCCACAAAGGTGAGGTACTTAATCTCTCAGATCCTTAGTTTCCTAGCTTAAAAATGAGGACAATAGTTATACCAAATGCATCTAGTGAGGAGATTGGTGTTATTGCTTAATATTCAATATATGCACATATAAGTGATAATGTTCATTTAGTCCCTAGCATGATGCCTGCATGTAGCATCCACACAGGTGATAATTTATTGCTATTATTAAGTTCTACCAACATATACCAAGTATCTACTGTGTGCCAGGCATCATAGGAGCTACACAAAGACATAAAAAGACCTGGTATTTGTCCTCAAATAGGGGGATAATAAACTAGGTGCATTGGTGCACGTCAGTAATCCCAGCATGTGGGGAAGCTGAGGCAGAGGATCTAGAGGTCAAATCCTGCCTGGGAAACTTAGCAACTTAGTGAGAGCCTGTCTCAAGATGAACAATAAAGTGCTGGCAATACAGCTTAGTGGTAGAGCACTTCTGGGTTTGGTCTCCAGTTCCTTAAAACAAGGGATAAAAAACATGACAGATAATTACTAAGCACCTGCCACATGCCAAACACTGTGATGCACAGTCCGTTAGTATTTGCTGAGTGCCTACATATCCTAAGACATGAGCACAGCACCGCACATAGAGAGGGGGTGAAGCATGATTTTTGCTTTCAAAAATCAAGGAACTAATATGTATTTAGCACGTGATCTTGACACTTCCACCATACTCATTGTGGTGGTGATCTCTACCGTAACATGCTGTTTTCTTGTCTTAAAAATTGGGGGAAAATGCTGTGAATGGTTACAGAGTATTTACAAGGCCACTAAGATAGGACTGACAGGCAGAGCCGCTGTGTGAGCACCTAAGCCTTCTTGACGTTATGTGGCTCCCCACAGTCCAAGCTGGTGGGAAGACTTGCGAACAGCTAGCTTGATTCTGAGATAGGATGAAAAGATGGCTAGGACCCTTGGGAAAGAACCATTCACTCCACTGGGAGGGACTTGGAAAGGTTTCACAGGAGGTCACATTTGGGCTGAGCCTGAGGGTGGAAGGAGGAGAAGAGTTTGTCAGTCCAAAGGGGTGTGGGCAGGGCATTCCAGGCATGCCTGGCAGAGGGAACTTCATACGCGAGACATCTCCAGGCAGTTGGGTCATGAGTGCCGGTGGGGGGGAAGGGTTTATTTTGTGGTGGGGTGCAAGTAGGACAAGGAGCTAAAGAGGAGAAAATAGAGGCTACCTCCCAAAGGGTTTGAAATTGATCCGTGGGCTTATGGTACTCAATGAGTGGGACGCCCAAAGGAGATTTTTTTAGCCCATCAGCATTATAATGGGAAAAGGATAACATAGTGCATCTTTTATAAAGCTAAATAAATTTAACTCAAAGAGCTCTTCTTTATTTAGAGATTATTGTGTCTTTCCTATGGCAGATGGAAGTTCAAATGATCATTCTTCTACAAAATAGGAGAGAGAAATTTCAAATTTATCTATCTTTGGCAAAAAAGTTGACATTCTGACTATAGCCATATTTAGTTAACAATTGTTTTCCTTATCGGTGAAATGCCAAATTCTGTAGACCTCTGTTTTAGGGAATGGGAAACTGAATTTGGGAAAGCAGGAATATAATTAAATGGATTGTTTTAAGGAAAGAATGTAAGCAGCAGCTGGCAGAGACTGTATGAAAGGACCCAGAAGAGATGTAGAGTCTAGGAAGGGGGTGATCATCACGGCAGTGAGGATGGGTCTGCTGGAGATGATAACAAGCTGGCTAACATGATGAAGACAGGGCAGAGGAATTGCAAGCACCTTTGAGGTTTGATGCCTGCCTGAGAGGGACTCACATCTTCTACTTTGCTTAACTTTTCTGGCTGTTGGTTCCAAATTTCAATTTGTCGGTGCTTATTACCCCAAGTTCTCAGCTGTTCACCTTGCACTCTCGGGCTAAGAGAGCTTTGAGAGTTCCGGAATCTCTGTCCCAGCTCCAGGACACTTGTGCACACATATACATTCATGTGCATGCAGGCCCACAAACACAGGACATGCATGAGCATTTGTGTGCATTCAGCTACACACATGAACTTTATTTAGATGTATATCACACACATATACCCAGACAGAAGCCTACACAAATGTACATGCATATGCAGTACACATGTGTGTGTTGATTTACATGCACATGACTATATTCTCTATGCCCAAGCATGCAGAGACATACAAGTTCAGGCGTAAGCACAAAATACATAAGTATATAGAAGCATGCACAAAGGCACATGCACGCACACACACACACACACACACTCATACACGCACACGGTTGTGTGTGATTTCCATAGTCACAAATCAACACATGGCTAGACTTCAGTGTTAAGTGGCAACCTGCCAGATCTGCACTCATGCCTGGGCTTTGCGCTCCCTTTTCTACTGCTGGTGCTTTGAGGCCCCAGTCAGAAAGGCAGACTCTCTGGCTTCATCAGCCTCAAGCAGAACAAGAACTGCCCAGGCCCGTTCTTCTCTGAGCCGGGCCTCCCAAAGAGCAGTCACATGACTGAGGGAAAGCTGGCCAAGGGAAGGGGCATGGCTTAGCAGAGCCCACCATAGCTGGGTCTTCTCAGATCACATCATTCAGTTTTGTGATCCTGATGGGGAAAATGATGCCCACCTCCCCAAACTACATGGGTCTGTCTATCAACTGAAGAGGCTGGAGGAAAAGGGATGCAGATGAAATTTTATCCCACACCTGCATGCATACATGCAAGCCGTATGGCTTTGAGCAAGCCCTCTGTGAGCCTCAGTTGCCTTGCCTGCGAAATGACACTAATCAGTGCCTGCTTTATGGAGAGGCTGCAAGAATTCACGAGATTGTGTCTTTCACATGCTCGGTATGGAGTAGATGGTCAGCACACATGACTTGTGTTGAAAGCAGTTTCTAAACTGTGTACTGAGGGACATGAAAACAATGCATAAGATTGATTCCATATTTGGAAATTTCAGGGTTAGGGTCTCAGGCTTTGTCTAGTCCTTTGCCACAAGTCCTCTATTTTGACCTTGTCTAGCTCTAGAACAGAAGCAAACCATTTGAAAGCTGAAGGGTACCAAAATGATGGCAAAGGGCCAAGCGAGGACTCAGGATTGCTTTGAGCTTCTCTGAGGTTAAAGATAGCCAAGAGACAAGATGTTCGTGTGTGAGCTGAGCCCAGTATAAATAGTTCCATATGTGTGTAATATATCTTTTCTGGGGACCAGCAGAGGCCAGGAAGTTAGCTATGGCCTCTCAGCACAATCAGCATGAATGTGAGTCCTCTCTCTCTCTCTCTCTCTCTCTCTCTCTCTCTCTCTTTCTCTCTCTCACACACACACACATAGAGGATCATTTCTTTGGCTGTTTGATGTCCTCTTTTACTCCTTCCAGTGCCTAGCGTTGCATGATGTTCACAATGAATGCCCACAGCACGGATCCTTTCTTATGCCATTGTATTTGTTTAGGTGAGCACATCAGTTCCTAAAGAGCAGTGCTGTGGGAGGTGAAGAATCCCACTAGAACTCCAGATTAGCCATGACCTCCTTATTCTCCTTGTGTTTCCTCTTCTTAAACTATAGTTAAATAATCACACAACATCAGAGATAGAAAAGCCACTAGAGGTCATCTATTCCTCTCTCCCAACTACTTAGAAGGGAACTGTGCCTAGAAAGGGAGGAGATAAGTCCTAGATCACAAAGGGTGTCAGAATACAACCACACTCAAATGCAGTCTGTATGATATAATCTCCCTACTTGTTCTGTGGCAAAATGCAAACAAAAAGTTGTCTTGAGTAAAATCTAGTAGCAATATAGGATGGGACTTCTATACACAGGCCACATGCAGAAGCACATATGTAGTAACAACCCAGTCTTACCCACCTACAAGGCTTCTAGGGGAGGTGACTAAATCGTAGACAGTAAAATCTCTTACAGAGTAGGAAGTCTCATAGAGGTGATCCACTCAGCTGTGGTCCAGAATGGCCACCGTGTCTTTCTGGAGTCGCTGTACTCGCATACTTAGGTTACGGCCATGAGGGCATATGTGCGTAAGGCTCCCCTGAGTTCACTTAGATACATGTTCCCTAGTGCCCTCTCCTGTGAGTGGTCTATCCCATGTAGGCCTGGGGCTTTTGTGGCTGCTCTTATACCTGGCTGAGTGGGCACCCATTCCTGTGAGCACAAAGCTTACACTTGTGTGCATACGCTTAGGCACATGAAGTGAACGTGCTTCCTCCCTATGTATTCTTGCTCATACCTTGGACCCTCTCTGGCTCCAGATGCTCACAGCTTCCCAGGCTTCTGGGAAACCGCCTGGCAGGATATGGGGTATAAGCTTAACAATGACTGGGTGATTTAGCAGTTTCACTCCAGAATGTCTCCAGGATATCCCTACTTTTCAATTCCTTTGCCCTTGTCAGATCAAAATCTGAAGGAATGATCTATGGAGGAAAAGAGCAGAGAGCTTCTTCAAGGACGATAAGGTTGAGGACAGCATGGGGAGGAGGCACAGATCCAAGGCACTTGCCCTGCATGTAGTAGCTAATTGTGATGGTGACAGGAGGAGGGGACAGAATGTATGTGGGGAGGGGCAGGAATGCTGGGATAGAACCCAGGACCTTGCCTATGCTAGTCACACTCTACACCAGGAGCCACATTCCCAGCATGAGCTGTAGAAGCTTGGTGTGGGAATTCAGCCTAGGTACCCTTGATGCAGGCAAAGACCAGGCTATCCAGTGTAAGAAGACATGAATTCAGCTCCTTTGCCTATCTCAACAACCACTTGCTAGCTGCTTGACCATGAGAAAGTTATTTCACTCCCTCTGAGCCTTCACTTGTTGCTCCATAAATATAAATACCAATGGTGACCACATTTTAAGGTTGTTCTGGGCTTAAATGAATTAATACTTGTAAAGCCTGTAAAAAAAGAGGCACATAGTAAGCATCAGACATTTTCATTATTTGTGCACAGGATGTAAATATCATTTCTATTTCACAAGACTATAGTGAGGCTCAAATAAAATAATGATGGCAAAGTCTATTGAAATGTATATTTGTTATTGGGGATGCAATAAGGCATTTTCTTAGGCTGAGGATAGCCTTAAGAAATTCATTCCTTCACTCATTCAACTAAGCAATATTTATTTAAAGCCTACTATGTGCTAGACATCGTTAGGCTTTAGGAAATAGGTAATAGTGAGCACAATAGCTCCAGGTCCCCACCCTTTATGGGAACTTACGAGCTAGTGAATATGTAAAGAGGTTTTCAAACTCACACATCCAAAATGCCCCATTGTCGGGAGCAATTGATTCAGTATATGAAAGTGGTCTGTGAGCTACCAATGTAGTCTACAGATTACAGTGCTTGGCGATTCTGCTCACTTTTTTAGGCAGAGGAACAGACACAGTGGGGACCAGGTAATTTCTGCAATAGCAAAGCCTGGAGCAATCTTGGGCCTAGCCCAAGGGAGTAAGGATAGAATTCTCCTTCCCTGAATTTGCCTGACATGAGATCCCTGACCCTGTTCCCCTAAGGGCTCCCTCTCAGAACAACTGGTACAATTTGCTCAGGGGCCATATAAGATGGGATAGTTTGTTCTCAAGGGTGGAAGAGACAGGGTTGGCCAAGGGAAGGTGACATGGAGAATAGGAGTCCAGTCTTCAACGCTTCTCCTTAGATTTGAATTCTTCCTTTGCCTTAGCTTTTTTGGTGCCCAAAAGTGTACAAACGGGGACTGCTTGGGGGTGGAAGATATGCTTGTGGCCATGGCCCCTGGAGGAAGAAGCATGTGGGGAAGGCTATAGACTGGCAATGCCAGGTTCCGCATTTTTTTCCTTCAAAGACCAAAGAAGGTTCTAACCAACACCAGCTACTAATTATAGAGTATGGACTATGGGATGCACACTGTTCAGAGACCTTTACATCTGTTTCTAACTTCACCATCACAATAAACTCATGAGAAGTGCTGTTAGTTTCCTCATCTTCATTTTACTGAAACATAGAAAGCTTCAGACATTTGTTCAAGATCACACAACTGTTAAGTGGTGACTTTGGAACTTTTAACCCAGGTGATCTATTGATAGTTCCAAAACTCACTAAGATTATATAGTGTGGGCCTCGGTTTCTCTTCTTGTAAAGTGAGGAGGTCGAATCGGTTATCTCTGAGAATCCTTCCAGCTCTGGTACTCTCGTTATATTTTACATAAACTTCTCTGAACTTCTGAGCCAAATGAAAAAAAAAATTACTGCTCCCAAAATGTCAGTGGTTTCCACTCCAGGTCTCTGGGGAGGAAGGACAGGAGTCCGGGCACAGGGAAAAGAGTCTACTTGGAGGGCCCTGGGGCCTGAGAACAGCTGAAGGCCTGGGAAGTTCTGGAAGCCGGGGTCTGACCTGCATTTCCAAGTCACTAGCAATCATAACAAGGAGCAGGAACTCAGAAGGCCTGTGGCTAGGATCTGAGGTCAGAGGTTTCACAGCAGGGTGGGGGAGGGGTGCTCCTCAACCCTCATCCCTTGATCTTTCCTGGAGTGGAGTCCCTGCTACCACTGGCAAGGACCTCAAAGTCCAGGTCAATCGGCAGTTCCAAGGTAGGCTGCCAAGGCACAAAAGAAAGGAAGTCGTGCACATGGAGAATGCGGGTTGAGATCCTGGAAATGAGTGTGGGACAACATTCCTTGGCCTTTCTTCTAACCTGGGTTAGGTCATGCCCAGAACCTGGAAAGAAGATTGTACTATGAGAAAATGACAGAGTAGCTGGAAACTGAACATCTAATTTCTGCCTATTCAATTTCTTTTTTGCTGTGCGTCAGTTTCCTTATCTATGAAATGAGCAAAATTTCCACCTTCAGAAAAGCTTGCTACATGGTAGATGCTCAGCAAATACAAATTAAATGTGAAAATAGTAGCTTCATTTTTATACATGACCCTAGGACCATGGCAGCCTATCAGTTTCCTTATTTATAAAATGAAGAAAAAATTTACCTGCCCTTCCGTTCCTTCTCTGGCTGAGGAAAGCCTAGGTTTGAGAGCATTCTATGGAAATAGAAGTGTTACAGGAGATAAGGGTTTGTAACACCCCCTATTTTCCAGATTCTTCCCAAAGAGGTAGAAAAGTCACATGGGACTGGCTGCTGCTTCTCCAGGCTTCTGGAAACCCTAGTTAGAAATTTCCTCTGTTACATGGGCTGGTCACTGCTCTTTTAGTTTTGTTTTTGTTTTTGTTTTTTAATAGCAGCTCAAGCAAGACACTTGCTTGGCCAGTGGCTTTCATTCAGTTACAGCTCTCACCAGAGTCCTTATCTGCTCAGCCTAGAGGACTAAATCAGATACAGCTGCCTGTGAAGTCCTTCGAGGCCGGAGCAAGAAATCTACTTGCTACAGTGAGCCAGGGCCAGAACCAATACCAGGTGCCTCAGGAAATAACTGGACTGGAGTGCCAGCTGATGCCTCAGTGGTGTAAGAGTAGATCTTTCCCGCAATGTTGCTGGCCTCTTTTTATCCCCTGAGAAAGATGCTATTTGACTATGTCCCCTTTGCCCTATTTCCCGCCTCATTTTCTTCCTCACTTAATCGTCATAATTCTTTATGGGTTACTGAGAGCTCATGGTCTCTTCTGTAATTGTTGCCTGCTCCTGCTGAAAGAGGCTGTAGACCCTGTCTATTGGGGATTATGAAACTTTTGTCCTATCAGATCTAAAGGTGAGGTGAAGATATTGGGATTATCCAGAAGGTCTCGATATCCCCAGGGGAGCAGAAGCGTTTTGTCCTACAGTAGCTTGAAGTCTAGATGAGAAGATTTACTACCGTTCGTTGAATAAGCAAGGCCCACAGGCACTAGTAAGGATGATCAATGCAATGTTGGTATCAATGGCCCTACTACTCTGCAGTGCTAAGGATAAGTCTCTCATTGACATAGTGGCTGTAGTAATTCCCATGGGCCAAATAAACACTTTCCCATCCTGGACCAGGCCTTTATAGCACAAGGTCATTTGTTGCAAGTACTCCAAAAGCAGAGATTTTTGGCAATCCTGGGGCTGCCCTTTATTCCTTGGGCCTTGTTAATCTCGACTCAAGGAAGGATCCCAGATTGGGTAGAGCTTCTGAGGTAAGGAAGGTAGTTTTGTCATGAATGATTATTTCAGGGAAGGAACTCACTATTGTACATCTTTCCCTCCAAGAAATGGGCGGTGTCATATACAGCTCGCTTCCACAGATTCAGTGCAAACCTGTTCCTCTTAGGGTGACTGGTGGTGGTCTCTCCTTAGATCCAAATGTAACTATATGATGACTGGATTCCCATGAAGTAAGGGGTTATACCAGGGTCCCAAAGTCTTTAGAGACCTACCAAGCTAAGCCAGACTTTTGGAAAACATTCATCAAGACAGATAGGAGGGTCCTATGCTTACGTGCTGGATGACAGGCCAAATTGTGTTGTGAGACACAGGAGTAAAAGGGAGAAAACCTATTTGTTACATAGTTATCTGAGGAGTTTACTGCAAGACTAAGTCTTAAAGAAAGGCAACCCCATGCAGATAATATTGAACCTGAGTTTTTATGTAAGTGTAGATAGCCATCAGTCCAGGTGGCTGAATATTTTTGTTCCACCTGCCTGGGGCTATTGAGTGTATTAAAACAGTGTGAATAATATGAAATCAAACATGAATTCTTTCCTGCTTTATGTCTGTTCATCCTCGGCTCTAGTTGATCAGCTCCTTAAGTATTCCAGGGACAAATAGCTTCGTCTTTTCTCACTATCACAGCCAAGCAGAGTTGTAGGCATTGAGTAGAGAATTGACAAGCAGAGGACTGAAGATGCCTTCAGCAACCTTGCCACCGCTCTTGCTGGCAGCCACTTTCCTTCCTGCCACTGGTGAGGGGACAGCAAATCTCTCAGGTGCATCAGATACGCTGATTTTAAAACAATATTCTCTTTTCTGTTGGTTGGAGCTGGCTAATGACTGGGGTCCCCTCTGGACTGAGCCCTTGAGGCAGGTGAAGTGCTGAGCAGCACCGTGAAGCTCTTAGTCAGTAGGTAGGCTGCTTTCTCCATCCTGCCTTCATCCTTGCCTTGGCTCAAGTGACTCCACAGCTCAGCTCCCACACCAAGGTTTTATCATTCACAGTGGGACCCTCAAATCCTGTGTAGTTATTTTCATTGTTGCCCTAAAAGAAGTTTTGTACTGTGAATTCAGTAAAATCCTAAGTGTCACTATGGTCCCCTGGTTCCCAATGGGGTTCCCTTTCTCATATTCCCACATGTGCTGAAACAACTGCTTGAGCAAGGTTGGGAAATCTTACTATGGGCCCCGTGCCATTAAAGCGTGAAAGGGAGGGGGCCAGTTTTTGGAGCAAAGAACAGACCTACATGAAGGCTCATATGTATTACCTGTCGTAGAGTGCTGTCAGTTAGGATACTTGAGTTGGGATCATTCTGCTTCCCCCTTAGGAATAGTTTCAGTATATAAAGTGTGTGAAAATCTTGCTAGAGACTCCAATGTAATTGTGCAGTCCTCTGCCCTCGTGAGAATGCCCATAGAAAGAGCTCATTGGTTGGAGTTCAGACAACCTTGAGCACTACCAACAATCAATCTTGGTGATGTTAACTAACTTTTCCAGGTAAGGAATCATGGGTGTGAGGGAGTTGTCCATGCAACTTGGGAAAAGTTGAGCAATATGAAGAACTACCCTGGATTTGTCTCTGTCACCCAGAGGGTGCTTACTGAGATTATGGATTTTCATGAAAGTGGGTGTCTTATAATAAGTGTCCATTTAAGCTGAGATGGTCAAGGGTCCTTAATAGTCTAACTTATATGAACTTAGAGCAGCACCAGAATCTTTCTTCTTAAAGAGGAGCTTTCAGCATTCCAGAGGTTCACAGAAACATTGGTCATTTGTTAGGTCTTTCTTATTTTATGAATGATAAGGTCTCAAGGGAGTATTTCCACCTAAGATTTGACTTGGGAATGATAGATCCAGCTGGCCATTCCTGGAACCTGGAAATCAGAGAGTAGGCTCCTCACACATCACCATCACCACGTTATCTCATTTGTGGGTTAGTTCTCTTGAACAGGTACTTGAGGTGTTTGTGAAAGTGCAATTGTTTTTCAGTGCTCTTCCAATTTGCAGGTCTAGTTGACTTAGCAGAAATTCGACTAACAATAATCAGGAGACACTTCAGGATTGGCAAGTAACAGAGCTCAATATGTGGAGCACAAAAGTCTGTGAATTAGTGAGATCCTTTAAGATCTAACAGAAAAGTCTGAATAAGGAGTACAGACAGACAAGAGAGATCCTTAGAAAACATTGATGTTACTATCTTGAGTTTTCGGGAGTAAGTTGTTGAGGCAATTTCTCCATTATTCTTATTCCCACCTCTACTCCCACTCCTGGTCAGACCAGTGCAGAGTCTGCAAAAGAGGCTCTGTCTCATTCTAGACTCACTTTATTTCTTTTCCTTAGCCCCTTCTCAAATTCACTCCTCTAAGGCCCCTTTCCAGGAAAGAGTCCCAAGCTACGGACAGGAAGGAAAGTCCCTTTTGGCTGGTGAGAAAGTCAAGCCTTTGGGATATGACATTCCTGAGATTATTCAGAGAACCCCTGGGGGTTGCAGCTGTTCACTCACTCCCCTCCCTGACTCAGCTCTTGGCCTGCTGTGGCAGTGGGAAGGACAGTAGGACATGAGATTGGAGGAGATTGGAAGGAAAGAGTACTGAATCCAAGGTGTCAGGCCTTGGGGACCAGGAGAGGTGTTGGAGTCAGGAAGAAATAAAGGAAGCCTTCTCAGGCTCCAAGAATTGTAGGGAAAAGGACCCAAGGCAGTAGGAGTTTGTGTGTGTGTGTGTGTGTGTGTGTGTGTGTGTGTGTAAGAGTGACATAAAACAATCAGTATTTGTAGCATCAGGCTACAAGCCAGGTGTTCTTTGCGTGGTGGATGAGTCAGTATCAAACTATCACTAGGAGGGGTTTGAGAAAATCCCATCCCGAAAAGCAGATGGAGACCTCAGCTCAGCTGACCATGGAGTAAGTTGCAGATTTTCTAACTTACATCCCAGAAAGCAATTGGAGGCCACATCACTGAGAAGCATTACAAAAGTTTATTAGGCAGATTTAAGGAATCACATGGGCAGGTCTTCAAGACAAAGGTGTACTATGGTCTGGAGTTGGAAGTTAGTGGTCTTGAGATATCCTCAGTGTGGGTGATCTAGGATAAGTATTCTATTGTTGGGCTACCCATCTGGTGGGCTGGGCTACAATCAAAAAAATGCAAGTATTTAAAATTTAGAGATACGGTACCCACTCACTAGTGCTACTTCCTTGAGGATGAGGTCCTTGGGAGGAAAAGTGCAGGTTCAATGATAGGTGAAAAGCAGAAGCCCAATTACAGGCTTATGGTATCTTTAAGACTTTCGGGAAAAAAGTGGAGTGAGGCTCTTGGAAGGGACAAAATCATTGTAACCTTGGGCAAGTTTATGTCCTGAAGGTGCAGTTTTTCTTAAAAGTACAATTTAACAATTATAATTTTCCTTGTCCCCTTTCTACCTATCTTCATTTTTTTCTCCTAACTCAGTTCCCTATCTGATTGGATGGGAATGAAGACTCAGGCCTCTCTTTCACTAGTGGATAGGAATGGAGACTCAGATCTTCTGAGAGGCCCATATATCTAAGACAGTGTGGTGTAGCTAGTACCTTCAGTGGTACATAGAGAGAAGCTAAGCCCTCTGGTGGTCCTTCAAAGGGCCTCTAGAAGTCATTCTCCCATTGCTTTCTCAGCTGGAATTGTTCCTCTCCCTCTTCCCTCTGACAATGGCAATATAGTGGGACCCAGCTATTGTTACAACTCTGAAGCCCAGGAGAGAACTCATCAAAAGTACAAGGTTAAGCCTATAATGTCTGTCATTCGGGCCTCAAAAATAGGCCTCTTAAGCTCTTTCCAAGGAAGAACCCTCAGGGCTACAGCAGGCCATGGGCAGCAAAAATTACACTTTGAACATGAGCACTTGCTTCCTGGCCATGGCCATGGGGTTTAACTGTGGCACTATATTCAGAGTTAGCATTGAGCACATATCAATAAAATGGGAAAAAAAGAATTAAAAATGTGGCGCTATATGGCCGTAACTTCAGAATTTTGGGAGGCTGAGTCAGGAAGATCACAAGTTCAAGTCTGGCCTGTCTTCTGGGCAACTTAGCAGTTTAGATAAACCTTGTCTCAAAAAATTAAAAAGTGGTACCATGGTATTAGCCCTCCAGTTTAGAATCTTGATCCACGCTCAACCCAGCCCTAACCCTCACTAATGTCATCCTCTGTAATACCCATGTTTTCATGCTAGACTGTGAGCTCCTCTAAGGAGCCAACCTATTATGGTTTGAATCCAGAATGTTCCCCCCAAAGCCTCAGGTATTTGGATGTTGTGGATTACAGGTATGTGGTGGATTATAGATGTGTGTTGGATTATAGCTGTGTGGTACATTACTGAGCATGTCACCTGGAAAGACCAGATTATTGGGGCTACCCTGGCAGGGCCAGAACACTAAGGCTTGACCCAGAAGAGGTAGATCACCAGGACATGACCTGGAGGATGTACACTAGCTTCACCCTTCTTCCCTCACTTGGCTTCCTGTAGGTTGTGCTGTGAACAGCTTCCTTCAGCTAGGCTACTGCCACATGCCCCCTCCATTGTTGGCCACCCATGAATGGACTATGTGAGATCTTCTGAAACTAAGAGCTAGCGTAAATCTTTCCTCCCTCAAACTGTGTATGTTCGATATTCTGTCATAGCAATGAAAAGGAGCTAAGACACAGCCTGTGGCCCAATCCTCCCCGAGTCCAGTGACAGCCTGGCCCCATACAGCCCTTACTCCAGTCCTATGCCAGAGCAAGTTGACTGAGGACATGGAACACACATGGACACCTATGCATGTTCAAGGGGCCAAACTCATGGTAACTACTTCCCCGCAGAGAGACTCCACGAGACAGAGGAGTTGGCTCTAGAGGGATTAGGGGCATCTGCTTCCCACAGTGCCCATAGTCTGCATTGACAAAACATGCACTGGGCCTGGGGGTGGCAGGAGTCCACTCTGGAGGGAGGAGGGCAGACTGTGAAAAGGGCTCTGTGTGGCCTAGCTGAGAGGACTGGGGGCGGCTGGAATGTGAAGAACGTGCTCCCATAACTGTGGCCTTATGCCTGGTCTGTGGCACAGCATTGGCCAAGGGTGGTGGAGTGTGGGGATGGGGGTAGCAAACGAGAACGAATCAGAGAAACCAGGCAAGGAAAGGACAAGCTTTCTTTCCCGGCTTTCCCTCAGAAAGCATGTCAAGGCCTGGTTCAAGAGCCTGCAGGCTGAATGACAGATCCTGGAAGAATGAGCTCAGTCCAGCCACTTTATCACTGAGGACTCTGGATCTACATCAAACCTGTCAGTAGCTTTGCTGGTTTTTTTTTTTTCAAACTATTCTTCTCACAACTTCCTATTTCTTACCCATCCCATCCTTCTCATCCAAACCTCTTCCTACTTTTATCCTGCTTTTGACTCTGAGTCAAAAGCCTGTTTCCCGTTTTCTCTCTCTCTCTCTCTCAAAAAACCCTCCTCATCTGAGCAGAGAACGGGAGAACGGAGGCACACGCCTGTAATCCCAGTTAATCAGGAGGGCTGAGGTAGGAGGATTACAATTTCCAGGCCATCATGGATACCTTTATGAAATCTTCTCTCAAATAAAAAATAAAAAAGGCTAGGGGTGTGTATCTCAGCGGTACAGCTTTGGCTTAGCATGTACAAGGTTCTAGATTGAATCTTTAGTTTCACAACAACAATTCCTCATCTGTTTTTTCTGTCTGGTCAATCTGTGTCCTACTAGGCTGCAAATAGTCCAGGGCAGAGACTGTGTCTGCATACATATCTATATCTATATCTATCTATCTATCTATATCTATATCTATCTATCTATCTATCTATCTATCTATCTATATATATATCTTTGCATCTGCATGTCTACCCTGATGTCTATTGGACAGCTCTGAACAGATATTCTACAGACACATTAGAAATATTAGGGTCCAAGGCAAGATTCATTGCAACAGGAAGATTGCTGTCCCATAAACCTCTCAATCACTTTTTCTCTGCTCCTTATCTCAGTTAATGGCACAAGTATCCACACCCAGTTGCCAGGCCAGAAACCTTGGTGTTATCCTGGGCTCCTTTCTTATCCTCCCACACCCTATCATTTATGTTGGTTCTACCTTGTGAATTGCCCTTATGTTAGTCCCCTCCTTCCTATTACAAAGGCTACTGCTCAAACCAGAGACGTATAATTGCCTAACCTCATTTCCAAAATATTCTTTCCTCTACAACTGGAGAAACATTCTAACACATAAATATCGTTACTTACTTTGTTGTTTAAACCTTTTCAATGGCTCCTCCGTGGACTGTGGATGAGGACAAAGTTTGTTAAGATGGCCTACAAGGTTCATCATCTGGCCCCAATCTATTTCTCCAGTCTCTGGCATTTTGCACTTGACCCAGGCTGTATAGGTTCTCAAAGCACGTGCTGTGACCTCTCTGACCTTCTTAAAGCTCTTCCTTCTGCCTGTCATGCTTTTTGTCCTCTACCTGCCTGATGAACAACTACACATCCTTCAAGACCTGTTCCAATGCTACCTCATGAAGGTCCTCATGACAGTGTACTTCATTCTCAGCAATGAATTACTCCCTCTGATCAGTTCCAATAGCACTTAGGTGGGCTTGTGATGGGTTGTGCAGGTGGCCACTTCCCCATTTAGCTGTGATTTGCTCAAGGGCAAGGAACTTGTCTGGTTTATCCCTGAGTACCTAGCACAGGATCTAGCTCTGAGAACGCACCCGCTAGATGGAAGGAAGACTAAATAAATGGATACAATATAAATCAGTGACTCACTGCATGAAAAGATTATCATGAGCAATCCTGGTCTTCTAGAGTTGCTGGCTTTGTAGCTGCTGGACTTTTGGTTCCTGTGCTCAGAATGCCTCAGTTGAAGTGCTATGTTCTGTAACCAGAAACAAAAGGAGACTTCACTGTGTTGTAGAACTATCGACTGTGAAAGCTCGTTCCTCATCTTTCTCTGTAAAGCTTTTAGCTGCCCAAAGAGCATCAGAATCAAGGTTAAAATAAGAGTGATATTCATGGTCCCAGCCTTAGAAAAACTAAGGTACAATTAAATTGCACCATACACCTCAAATATAGACTTGGCTCTGTCGTTTATTAGCTCTGTGACTTGGGTAAACTCATTTCACTTCTCTGGACCATATTCTCTTCATGTATCACAAGAAGATTGAAAACTTACTCTGTAGATTGAATTTGACAGTCAAAGAAGGCTATTCATTTATAATCTGAAAATCTGCTTTTTAAAGGCCTAATTATCTTTTAAAGTATCCTTAATTCTGTCATACCCATGATGGTTTGGGCTGATATGATGGGAAAGAGGGATTTAACATGATTAGAGCAAGACTGTCTCAACCATCAGTTTATCTCCTGTGACTGTTGGGGAGATTATATCAACTTGAGACAATCAGGACCCATTCCTGGATCAGGGTTTGGGAACCATGCCTAGATTAGGCATTTAAGATTCAGCCTGGATTAGAGTGTGAGTGATTTTTGGACCAGCAAATGAGAGAAGAACACCCATCATGATGTAGGAGGCCCAACTGGGAACTTGAGCTGTATAAAAAGAAAGAAGAAGAAAGATTGCTACAACCTGTTCCTCTGGGGAGAGACTGGACTTGATGGGACTTGGCTTCCTGTTTGTGATGTCGTGAGGAGCTGCCTCCACCTCTGCCTCTGCCATGTATTTCTGGCCAGCCCTGAGTGGGCGGTGACCTCTTGAAACTGTGAGCAAAAATAAACCTGCCCTCCCTAAATTCGTGAATGTCAAGTATTGAGTCACAACAACGAAAAAGTAACTAAGATGTTTCCTCATTTTGATAGCTGTCACATTTAGGGCCTCCAGGGGGCCTGTGGTCTAACACTGACTTGTTGTTGATCATAGTTCTACTTTGTCGCTTCCACATCTGTGTCTCTCTCACATTACCATCCATCAAAGGCCTTGCTAACGAACACTTGGGCAGGCACAATTTCTCCATCCCTTCTCTGTCCTATGGACAAGTGTGCTCTTCAAAGACAGGCAAGACCTTTAGTCATATTAGGGTGACCTAAGGCCAGGACAAATCTCTTTGGGATGAGGAATCACTGTGGTCGAGTATCTGCACCTGGGATGGCAGACAATGTGCTTAGGGCAAGAGATACTCAGGCAACTCCTTTGTTGACAATGTTTTGGTTGACTTAGAGGCTGGCTGTGTAAAGTTAGGCGAATATGGAAGAAGATCCTTCTATCTCTGAGAGGTACCATTTCTTTCCTTCCTTCCTTTTTTCTTTCCTTTTTAATTGCCAACTTACATCTCAATGGCCACTATTTTATCCCCAAACCCTGCACTTGTTCACCTGAGTGCCCCCAAAAGCCTCTGTGAAGTGCAAGATCTTCTCATTCCCTTGCTCTGCTACTGTGATTCCATCCAAACTATAATCTTCACCCTGCCTTCCAAAGCCCTGCAGAATTTCGCTCTTACTTCTTCTTCTTCTTCTTCTTCTTCTTCTTTTTTTTTTTTTTGACTTGTGCCCTAACCAGTCTGAATTCAAGTATTTATTTGTATTGATGGCTAATTTTGTCATTCAGGTCTCTGCTCAAAGTTCAGCTCTTCACAGAACCCCCCCTTTGGCTACCTTCACATTAACTCTACCCTTTCTCATCCTGGTTTTTAAATGTTTCTCTTTCCTGGTTCTCAGTGATGCCCCAAGTCTTCCTGTTTCTTTGTTACATTGTTGATTGTCCCTTCCCATGAGGATTTCAGGCACTGGAGTACCTTACTTGTCTACATCACTGCTACATCCTTAGAAGTTAGCACAGTGCTTTACAGGCAACAATGCTCTGGAAGGACTTCTTGAAGGAACTTACAAAGGGCTTCACCAGTTTTGAAAGTGATTTCATATACATTGATTTCTCATGAATCCTGTGAGATCAGGATTATTACTCTCTTAGTTTTATGGATACAGAAACTATGGCCCAAGCGGTTATGTATGATGTCCAGTACAGTAAGGTGGACCTCACCAATTATGAATACTGCTATTTCCAACAATATGCCTTACCTCCAGCCTGGTCAATGATAGTATGAGACAATCAGATGTTGACAGTGTAAACTGAAGTTCCCAGGAAACAACCTCAATCAACGTCAAGCCTCCAATGGATCATTAGTTGGATTTCCAGTGACTTGTAGAGACGTTGAAATATTGGCACAGGCAGAATATCAGGAACCATCTTGGCCCACTCTTCATGGACATATTTCTTTATCCCTCTGCTCTGCATCTGACTCAGGAATCTTGTGATAAATCCTTGGAAAGGTACAGAGCAGATCCCCTAGTGTTGCACCAAGCCCAAAGGTAAGAATGTCCTCAGATAACATCCAAGGTCAATAGCAGGAGTTCCCCTTCTTCTCTGTGTACTACCCACCTGATGTTCTCTCTTATCGATGTACTTAAAAAAGGCCTTAATTTTTACAACCTTCCTTTGTTGTACAGCTACAAAAATTCTGTAAAACCGTTAAACCACAGGAACATAATTCAGGGACTACCTGTGTCTATTTCTCCCTTGACCATGATCACTCAAATTTGGCTTCAGAATAAACTATTTCTTATTCTCTTTGAGGTGACAGATGTATTTTGCGTCAACAGTTAATTGGTGACTTTTGATGTGGGGCCCCAAGGATGATCCACTTTTCATCAGAGGAGCCATCCGGAGTGGAATCAGGTAGCAACACAGGGTCCTTTGTGCCCTGTCTTCCGGCATTGCCTCCTCAGGTGGACTTTGGTGAGTCTGGGGTCGGACCTCCCTTTCTTTTGGTTGATGGTTCCAGTTTATTCTGAGCTGGTTCAAAAGGATCCTATTTGTTTGGATATCTTGTTGGTATGCTCTCAAAGTTTTGTTTAAGGTATTTATTTGTTTGTTTACATAGAGAAAAAAATTTGTCTGACCAATTTGTTTGGTTTGGTTTTCTGACCATAGGGTCTTTGACCATAAGATTTTTATGTTAAACCCTTTTGAAGGCATTTGGTTGCAACAATTAGATGTGTTTTTTGGTTTCTTTTCAAAATACTTGCTTTGTTAATTGCTAGCATCTGGCCTTTATCTCCTGATACTACTCCAATGCACAATTCTGTTTCCTGTGGCATCTCCTGCCCATCACAACCTTGAAGCGTATCGCTTAGAAATTTCGTAAGTGCCTGATGCTGAAAAGAAGGGGCATAGTATCTCTGGCTCATGAGATCAGAGGTGTCAATGAGAAACACCCTGCAATACCCTATGGCCCTATAGGGAATGCAACCAAACATACCCCATTTCTGGGTTAGAAGGAACTTATTGGCTCAAACAAGAAGGCATACTTAAGGGATTGATCACCCAGTGTATTGAACATCCTCACATTTTTGCAAAACATGCAGAACAAACTCCAGTCACATTTGGAGGTGACCGATTTCATACTGAGAGAGCTACTTCCAAAGGCAGCACATGAAACTGATTTACAACAAATATCCCTTCAATAGCATGTAAAAGCTTGCAATTTTCAGAAAAATGGGAAGAACAAATTTAAAAGAGGAAATGTGTGGAGATAAACTGCCATCTAACACTCCAACTGGCTTCATGGGAATTCCACTCGCAAGTATTTAGAAAAAACAAGAAAATCCAATTAAAGATAACTTGGCTTTACTTTTCCCTTAGTGGGGAACTTTTGATGTTCCAAAATTGGTATTTTTGCAAGTGCAACTAGAAGTCCGAGGCAACAAGACAAAAGATAATAAATGGCAGGAAACTTTAGTTAGAAACTAAAGTGTCTCAAAATATATCAAAGCTAGGCTAAAGCATCTGAAAGTGATGTAAAGTGATCTGATTTAATGTAATTGTCTTATGTGTTTTGTTTTAATTGTCCGCC
This sequence comes from Ctenodactylus gundi, assembly GCA_004027205.1. Lineage (NCBI taxonomy): Eukaryota > Metazoa > Chordata > Mammalia > Rodentia > Ctenodactylidae > Ctenodactylus > Ctenodactylus gundi. The sequence goes on from PVKB01005817.1 coordinate 55,134, forward strand.
TATTAATATGTTTAGAACAATTGTTCTCAGCTACAAAGGACTGCAGAACAAAGCCCCTCTTCAGGGATAAAAGAGATTTTTAAAACCCTATAGTCACCCTATGAGGAATTAGCAGGAACTCATTGGAAAACATCTTGATAGGTTGGGAAAGTGTCTTTAAAATTCTCCAGTTAAGCTAATATTTTCATTTTATTGACTGTGTCAAACTTTTTTTTTCCTTCTACAAATAGTTTGAGGGTAATTTTTAAGCAACGGTTGTGGGGTTGAATCCCCTTTCTTTCTGTTTGCTGCTGGTTTGTTGCTCACTGAAGAGTTCTGCCACTGCTCAGCCAGCCCAGCTTCACATGGAAAGTCTGTGAGTCAACTCAGGGATAATTATGAGACAAAGAAAAAAGAAATACAATAACAGTGTCTTAAAGTCACCTGACTAGGAAAAAAGTGTAGATGCCTTTAAAATTGCTAACACTTTTGCTTAGGTTATTTAGCCAATCACAATAACATTTATCTTTGTTATAATTCTGAAGTACAGTGTCAGTTGCTTTCTATGTTTCAGATAAAAAATTCTTAAATTGTATAAAATAAAATATTAACTGTGCTAGTCTAATATGAGTCTGCATAACCTAAGTAAATAAAAATAAGATTAATACTCATAGATATTGTATAGTAACCTCAGAGTAATTAGTTCTTAAGTGTTCTTGACTTCTAAGAGTATCAAAAACTAAGTCTCATGGTATAAAGCTCCATTGCTTCCCCCACATGAATTTACTGGTCAGGATTTATTATAAACCCAGGGCATAAGCTATTTCACATAGGCCATCCACGCCTACCAGCCCTTAACATCAAAAATCAACTTTGGTTTTCCTAAGCTTATCCAGAAACAGTCAACAGTGAAAACTAAGATATAGCCTGATGGGTAAGTTTTTGTTTGATTTCCTAGAACAAAATAAAAGATTGAATCCCCATTTCTTAGATGCAGAAACAACAACAGGCCTATGATAAATTAAAATCTTCTCTCCTCAACACCCCTAATTTGAGACTGTCGTGGCCCGGTGAACAAATTATATGTGACTCTGTAACTGAGCATCAAAGTAAGGCTTTAAGAGTCCTTACCCAGGCCCAGGGCCTAGTAAAAGGTCTGTTGCATTCTTATCCGGAGGTAGGCACAGGTGTAGATATGATGGATCAGAACAATAACTGCTTCTGTTCTTTTAATAGAATTTTAATAGAATAGATTGCTTAGGTATTTCCGCTGTCTGCACTCCTCAACAAGTGACCTTCTTGTTAGAGTTTGAAGGATCTCATCTCAATCCTGATACTTTGCTTCTTTCCCCTGAACTCAGTTCTCCTGATCAGAAGGGAGATAACATTTGTTGTTCGTGCCTGGCTCAATACTATTAATCTTACTTGTGCTCACAAGGACCCGCCAAGACCAACCACTTGATAACTCAGACGTAATCTGGCTACTGATGATAATGCGTATGTACAAAATGGCAAAAGACAACCTTGTTATGCTATTGTTCCTCTTACACCCTTTGTCTGTAGGGACATTGGCAAACAGGTTCATTCAAATGCCTTGATTCAGACTTTAGAACTCAGTGAGAACAGACTGATTTCAAATATACTTCTCTAATACTGCATGCTCATGTGGGTATTTGAAAAGGGAGTGCAGCAGAAAGTAATCTGCAGGTAGAAAAGGAGATATAAGAAAACAATATTGGTAAGGGGATATTTTAGTTTTAAAAGGATGAGAGGCAGAAAATGTTTTGAATTAAAAAAAGAATTTTTGTATGGTAAGGTATGTCCTAATTACATAAAAAAGAAATGTGACGAAAAAAGGAAAGTACCTGAAAGGTTATGTTGCAGAAAGCGTGTGAGGACGGGACATATGGAAACCTGTGTGTGCCACTCTCCTGCTTGTTTTGTTCATTGGTTTTGTGACTTTGTGCTGCTCACATACCGCTAAAAATCATAACACCGGCAACCCTCAGTCATTTACCTTCCAGCCTAAAAATCAGATAAAGTCTCAGTTTATAGTAATTATAGTTATATATGTATATATATTATATATATATATGGGACTAAAGATACATGTACGTATAAGGACAAAATGTGGTGTGAGTTTAAGCTTTGGCTAATGTTAATTTCATAGAGCTAAAATTGCATAAGTTAAAGGCATATAAAGTAACCAATAAGTGCTCTTTTAATACAAGATACATCTAAACCTTAAACATGTAAAGTGATCATAACTTTTTAGCATCTCTTTTCTTTATATTTAATATAATTCAATTTAATAAATAGTCTACCTCTTGGTTTTAACTGAAGTGTATTGTTGTTATTGTAAAAATAAGGTATACCTTTACGTTGGATAATAAGTCCACCTGTGGTGGTTGACATTTTCCTAAGTGTGCAAGAGCTCTAAAGCTATTCTTTATTTCTTGTTAATGTCACACATCTACAGAAGGCCTGATAAAGGATCTAAGTTCTGCCTTAACAATAAGAAGTTATGCTAATTTAAAAACCTTTTCTAGCATCTATAAAACTATAATGCTTATTATTGCTGATTTCTATATTAAAATATAACAACAAATATTTTAAGTCTAGCTGTTCCTAGTTGTGATATAATGACAAGATGTGTCTAAAATGCTATTTATTTTAAGTATCCCCACTGTAATAATCAAAAAGATTTGGGTATCTGACTTAATATGTTACCAGTTATAATTATTAATTTAATATGCTATGTAAAATAAATACACACACATTTGTTTCAAAACTGTTATATAAACTGTTTTGCTTGGGCCAGTTTTGTCTTAAACTTTTGCTGTCTTTTCTATAACTCCTAACAAAAAGATCTAATTCAAGGTCTTAAGATGGTAATCATCAACTCCAGCACAAATGAAATTAAGCTTTTTAATAAATTCCAGGTAACTGAGCCTAAGAGCTTCTTCCTCTAAGCCTATACCCAGGAGGTTAGGAGGAGGGGTTCTTACACTAAGTCCTGAAGATAATTCTCACAAAGACTCTACCAACATTGTAAGTTGTCCTGAGGCAATGTAAGTGTAGCCTAAGAGACTTACCACATAAAATTCAAATCTTAAATTGTTCAAAAGTAGAAGGACCAACTACAGCTTAAGCAAAAGTGATCCTCTAGTTGTCATTATATTTTTATTTGTGCATGTATGTATGTATGTATGTATGTATTTATTTATTTTTGAGACATGGTCTTGCTCTGGAGCCCAGGCTGGTCCTGAACTCACTATGGAGCCCAGGCTGACCTCAAACTAATGGCAACCCTCCTGCCTCAGGCTCCTGAGTACTGGGTTTACAAGCATACACCACCACTCCCGGCTTATGTGGTACTGCAGAATTAAACCCAGGGTCTTGGGCTTTCTAGCCAGGCACTTTAACCTCTGAGATATTCTTCCAGCTCTGTCACTGTATTTTCCCCCATTTTATTGCTATGTATACATGCAAAATTTAAGGTTTACAATGGAGTTGAGCCTTTTATGCACATATGTATCTTGTCAAGGTGACAAGGGCTTTCCCACTCTCCTTTGGCCCCGAACCCCTACCCTCCCGACCCTCCCTCCTCCCCGACCCGATCCCCCTGTTTCACTTAGTTTTTCGTTTTAAGTTCCATAGGAGTTGTGCTCTGGGACTCTCATATCAGAGAGACCATTCGATGTTTCACCTTCTGCTTCTGACTCACTTCACTAAGCATGATGTTCTCAAGCTTCTTCCATTTGCCTGCAAAAGCCTCCACATTGTTGGACCTTACCCATCATTGTATTTTTAATTCATGGCTGTTGCCTTGTCTCATGCTTTGTCAAGGTTGTGTTTTTCAAGTTTCAAAAATTCACACCTATATAACCGGCAGACAAGGATTCCAGACTGTTCAAAGGAATTCTTTTCTTTCAAGTCCTTTGCAAATTACCTTATTACTTTACACTCCCACTCAATATAAAGCCCACAACCTCTGATAGATCAGCAAACTCAAGGTGACCCTAACAATGTCCCTGTTCAGCTGGAGGCAGGTATGGAAGTGATGACTTTACCCTTTGTGAATAATTTGACTTTGCTGATCTCTTAGAAAAGATGTGGTAACAAAAGGTTTTAAAGTGTCTACGCTTCTCCGCTCCAGCTTTAACCAGCATGTGCTAAACAATCAGACATGCACCAACCCCTCCCAAGGGCACATATTCACGTGGAGTTCAGAAAGGCCAGATAATGCCTTCAGCTGCATCCTCAATTAAGACCCACAAATAAATAAGCTCAAAACCCTAATTTTAAAGTAATTTAAAATTTACCTTGGTATATTTCCCTACATGATAAAATAATGTTAATCTCAAGGACTTTAATAATGTTATGCCTTTTCATTAATCATGTTATTTCTACCTCTAGGAAAGGGCTCCATTATTCTTTAGTATAATTTGGATAAAATAATAATTCCAAGTTTTAGATTGGCAAAGTCCTAATTTAAATCTACCAAAGAGTACCTCCTTTTGGGGCTAACTCTATTTTAAATCCTTGATGCTTGTTCCAAAGCAATCAAAATTCTTCCTACTGAAAATGAGGGAAAATTTTAACTGGGTCTAACAAATAAATTACTGTATTGTCATTGGTATTGGAGGCCAACAACTGTGACAAATTCCTAGATATAAAGATAAATCTGTTGTAGCTGCCTATATTTCCTGTCCCAGCATAACCCGTTCCGATGATCATTTGCCATATAAACATGGTTGACTACCACAAAATACCTGCCAACAGCATGAACTCCAATTCATAGGAGTAACCTGGAGAACTCAAATTCCAGATAACGTAAATAATACTTCTAGGCCTGAGAGGCTCCCTATGGTATACACAGACTTCTGCCTACCTTGGAGTAACTCCTGACTTATTAACTTGTGTATGAGATACCCAAAGACTTTGGATTGATTGTTTCCAAATTTTATGTATCTAAATTATATAAAAGCCATCAGTCTACAATGGCAAAAGCATTCATGGTAGATTAATCAGAACTGGAAAGAGACTTTATGAAAAATATAGGCACAGGACTAGAAAATTTAGGACAGGCTAAATTCATTGCATGTGTCACAAAAAAATGGATTAAACTACCAGATAAACTCTGCTGGACTATTCCCAAACCCAGAAGTAGGAAAAAGCCTGTACTCAACAGAGATTATGCATAATGTTAACACAAATAAAATGTAAAGTGCATAACACCTCTTATTGTAGAGGCCAGAGCTACTGATTTATGAAAAGTCTATAGAAAGTCTCAATTATGAAAAATAATAGATGAAATAGATGGAAGCTGTAATATAGAACAAAGAAAGGTTGTAAATTAAAGCATTCTTTAACAAGAGGATCAGATGGGTTGTGTAGGCATTAGACACTGCATTTTAAGAGCCCATGTTCCTTGATTAAATAAGACTTCAAAGAATTCTGTAGTACAGTCAGCCAGGATTGAAATATAAATAACATAAATAATACACTAATATAAATAATATAAATAACAAGCTAAATAACGTTGATATTTTGTCAAGGAGAAATAGTGGGCAACAGTGCAAAATGACTCCCATTGGAGTCCCATCTCCCTCTCTGACTATGAAATGAAAAATAAGATTTGATTATACCCACAAAACCTCTTTGTTTCTACCTCTGTCATAAATAACGTCTGGTAGTGCATCAGGCATTTCAAATATCAAACAAAATACTTCATAAAATGCAAATGATTGTAAATATTGGGGAAAACATGATCAGTCTGGCTAAACAGTGTGATGACACTTGCAGAATTCTTGGCTAGATAGGATGTCTAATTTCCTCACCTGCTACTGCACACCATCTGGCCAGACTGTGCTATTGCTTGCTTCAACTTTAGGTACCATATTTCTATTATATATCACACGTCAGTGTAATGTCAGAGGCAGAGGGCTACAAAAGAGAAATGACATCTGGATTGTGATAACTAAATGGATTTGATTTGATCTAATTGCTGCTTCCCTAAAGGCTTTGCCAGCTATTCCTCTCATCTGAAAGCCACCTTCCTGCCTACCCACCAGCCTCACCTATACAGACCCTAGGGATGAACCTTCCTAGCAATGAGACACATAAAAATAATACTTGGCTTCTACATGCAAGATGTGACGCCTGACTAACAGAGGCAACTGAACTGAAGATCACAAGAAATAGCCTCACGCACCTCAAGCATCCTGTAGATCACTAATTGGACTCCCAGTAACTTGTGGAGAGGTTGGAATGTTTGTTCGGCCAGATTATCTTGGGCTATCTTGGCCCCCATTATGTCCACCTTTTGTCATTCCCCTGTTCTACATCTGACCTAGCAATCCTGTGGTAAATCCTCTTAAATGTACAGAGCAGACTCCCGAGCTTTCTACCAACTCCAAAGCTAAGAATATCCTCGGACAGCATCTAATGCCTACACCTCCCACCTGATCCTCCTGTTAAAGAACACCTTTCTTTGTTCTATGGCTATAAAATTCTGTGGAACTATTGAAACATAGGAACATAATTCGGGGGCTGCCTGCTTCTATGTCTCTCTGGGCCATGGCCATTCAAATTTGGCTTCAAAACAAACCACTTCTTATTGTCTTTGAAGTGACAGCTGTGTTTTGTGTCAATGGGTAATTCTTTGGTAGTCTTAACTGTCAGGCTTTGGAATAGGCTGTGCAGACTGTCTTCAATCTCCTAACTTGTCCTCCAATTTTCTAATAGATTGAAGTGAATCAGAGAATCAGCTAGTGGGGTAGGAAGAAGTATGGAGGGAATAGTCAGGACTCCGAGATTCTAGGTGCTGCTCCTTAATTCATTTTTATTTCTGTAGACCTCAATGGGTCCTTCTGTAAAATGGGTACATTAAAGTTGTCGATTTTAAAGAAACTGAATCTCTTCCAGTTTCACGATTGCATTTCCGCCACATCATGACTTCTTCTCTGTTTCCTTTGCAGTGCTTCCCTTTGTGGCAAGTGAGGAAGAATACTGGTAAGTGCATTGGGTGGGGCCATGAATGACACACAGTGAGACTAAGTCTCTCCAAGGGCCTCCTGGACCAGCTGCTGAGGTCTTCCGAGCAATGGAGCCAGTGGCTGAGATGCAAATCTCAAGATATCTTCTCTGTCTCCCTCCACTGGACATTTCCTGGTTTCTTCAAGCCCTTTTGGCTAGGGGCAGAGCCTCTTCCTGATGGAGGTTCTGCTCTTGTCAGGGAGCCAGAGGAGGATTTCCCTCCAGCGCTATCAGCAAGTGGCAGCCACCCACGTGCTTCCCCTGTTCTCAAATGCTTTCTTTCCACAGTGAAATGTATTAGGGCTGACAGATGCACCAGGAAGGAGAAACAGGTACGTGGACGGGAAAAGAGGGAGACTTGGCTTTTATGGTTCAGTGCTTATGGTAGTCTGGCACTTGCTTCAGCTGGAAGGCTTACAAGAGGAGGTAGATTTCCAGAGTTGTTAGAGTGAGGGGGAAGATGTAGCCTGGAGGTTAAAATGCTTCCTGTTTGTACTCTAACAGGTTTCTCTGAGTCTGACAAACTCTCTGCCTTGGGCTCTCCGACGTCATACTTTGGTGTGCACAAGCAAGTGGCACTCTGTGGCCACCTTTCATTTGTGGGGAACAAAGCTGTCTATTAAGGAATGATTGTTTGGAGAGAAAGTGAAAGGCAGGTGCTGGCCACAGCTAGGCTTTGCCGAGGCTAGTGAGGCCACCCTGTCTCCCCCACAAGCTTAATCCTTCCCATTGGCTCCAACTTTTCATCAAGATGAGCTCACAACTTGAACAAACGTAGTTCTCAACTGGGACTGCTGAACAGACAGATGTCGATCAAGTGGCATGCTAAGGACAAAGGTGAGGTATCTTGGGAACGTATTGAAAGAGACAAGACCCTTGTTCCTGGGGACCTCGCAAAGCATAGTTTTCCAGGAGACAGAGGGGAGTAACTGGTGATCTCCCCAGCACTTTTGCATCTTAGGGCCCTGAGTTCTTGTTTGTGGCTGCTGAGAGAGAGGAACTGGCAGGACTAGGTATTTATTTGCATTGCCATGACAACAGATGAGAGGGGACCTATTTTGAAGTAGGAACACTGCTTTGATCAGCATACAGTGTACATCTGCTTCTCCTTCTCCAGCCCTGCCTCCTCATAACCATTCCAGGGCTTCTTGCTGAGCACAGTTCCTGCTTTGTATCAGAGACCTCTGGGGGCATAAGGTCTTTGGTCTTCCCATATTAGGGGAAGGGCAAACTTCTCCATTTCAGACACACCAGCTGCAAAGGCTAAAAAGAAACCCCTCAGGCCCTAAATAGTGACCCCCTTCCTCCCAGATGAACATACTCACAGCTGCCAAGTTGCTTCCTTAGAATATCTGTGCCAGGCACCTGTGCAGAAGGCTGGGAGGGTAGGCACTGAGTGACTGAGTGGTCTTTGGCTTCTAGAGGAGACAGAAGTGACTTTGAGGGGTAGGGCCAGGCAGAGGAGGTTGCCACCTACCAAGCTGAAATGGAATGGGGTTTCCTTCTATTTCTTTAGGTTCAAGTTTGAAAATATCTATTTAAGGGCAAACACTAATGAATTGTCTTAGGCTAATTCAAGAACAATCCAGCAGAAATTACGAATTTATGTCTATGTGGCAAAGGTAGCAGCGTACTCAGATCTATAAGATCGGATTTTTTGTATGGGACTCTTATATGGATCATTGGAAACAGTAGATCAAAAACATCAAAATGCTGAATAAATGTGATTACACATGAAATTTCATTCAGGGAGTGAGCAGAACTCTTTATTTGTGGAATAAACGCCTTCACGTTTCAAAATTTAAGAGGTACAAAAATAGTCTTTTCATCCCTGTTCCTCAACCGCTCAGCAATCCTCTAACAGGTGACCAATGTTACCAACTTCCTGGGCCTTTCATGAGGTTAGACGTTCTGAAAAAGCGAGCTGTGCTGAGGTTCTAAAGGTAGGGCATGGAATGAGCATTCATTTGAGAGTCAGTCTTACCTGCTACCCGGGGTCAAATGATCGTATGTAAGGATCTCCTCTCTACACCTCCATATTGCCATCTGTACACTGAGCTTGTTGTGTTCTCACATGCCACACTCCCATGTGCCACCAAGGTAGAACAAAAAAATGGTAAAGGAGAGGACCACCTAGGGACCTTTTAGAGACAAAAAAGCTGAGACTCTGACTCAAAGCTGGCAGTTGCACATAATGTATTTATTCTTCTTTCTATTAAGATGCATCATACGAAGCTTTCTCTGACCTTTACCCTAATCGTCCCATGGACACGGGAAACCTTGGCAGGGATTTCATGGCGATCCCTTAGCAGTGTCTTATAGGAGAGCATGAGGAGTGTTCAACTGGCTTCTTCTTACATGGTGCTGGTGAAGCCCAAAGGGAAGACCTGATGACCGTGGTCCATCCAGGCACATAAGCACAGTGTATTTCAAAATTCACGGATTGGTGAACCAACTCCAGATTTCTCTCTCTCTCTCTCTCTCTCTCTTGTACTGGGGAGAGCACCCCAGCCCCCATTTTTGGAATGCTTGCCATCACTATATCTAGCACTGTTATATACTCAGTCTTTTTAAAATCAACCTAATTTTAAACAATAAACTAACCCTAAGCACAATATGTATAAAATCATGTTTTGAAATATAAATTATATATTTCTGATATATATCTATCATGATTCAAAGTGACAGTACGCCTTCCCAAATCATTCCATGCCAATGCATACTAAACGTAGGAAGACAGTGGTTATACACACCAGCAGCTCAGGAGGAGGTTCAGGCTTTAGGGGGTCACTACATACTCAGACCGTCTGGCTCCCTGCATTGTCTCATACTTCTTCCAAGTCCTCACATAGTGTTGCTTGTGCATAAATTACCTCTAAGATGGAAATAAATATTTGGAGCCTAAAAGAAACCTCCTTCCTCCAGGAAAAAAATAAAAAACCCACAGTTCAAACCCACTCTTTAAATACTGGGGCAAGGACACTTAACTGGAGAAGACAGAAGCCCTACACTGCAGTTTGGCCCTGCCTTTTACCAGCTGTGTGACCTTGGGCCTGTCACTACCCATATTTGAGCCTGAATGTTGTACAATATAAAATAGGTAGGTTCATTCTAAAAGACCTCTAAGGTCTCTTCTTGCTCTGAAATTCAATGACCTGTGGACCCAACAGTTTGTGGAACCCATCAGATCCCTTTCCCAGCATCCCACAGAAATGAGAGGGCTGCTAACCTTTCCTCCTGCTGGCCTTGCACCAAACCTTCCCTGAGTCCTCTTGCTTCCAAGTGCACAAAACTCCTTTTGTTGCCCACGTCCAGTCAGGGTTTTACTCCAGGCTCCTATCAAACTGGCTAAGGCAAAGTGGCTAAGGTGTGTGTGTGTATGCACGTGCATGTGCACATTTGCATGTGTGTGTAATAGTTTGCCTGTAACAAGAGCCCCTGTCCCCAAACCCAGTGGCTCCAGCCTGGCAGGAAGCTTGCCTTGCATCAGACTGTCCATCAGCTACCTAGACCTCTCCCCCAGCTCTGAGGGGTGGGAAGACCCATTTCAGAGGCAGAAAATAGAAGCAAGTTCATTTAAATCCATTCACTTGAGATGCTATTGGCTGTTACCCTCAAGGCTCAGAAGACCAGTAGACTAAAATAATAATCGTATGAAAATCATTGTAACAATACTCCAAGCTGCTTCCTTTCTTTTGAAAATGACCAACTCATTTTCATATCTAATTCTTGACAGATCGGGTAATTTAACGTTTGCTATTTTTACAAAGAAAATTTGCAGGATGTGGCTAATGTAACTTTTAAGCCTTTTTTTAAAAAAATTGAGCCAGGCCTAGTAATTCAGGCCTTTATTTTCTATTTATTCATTTATTTTCTACAGGTGTGCTGTGTGCCAGCGGACCCAGCCTATATGGTACTAGGAAATTGAACCCAGGGCTCCCATACTTTCCAGGCAGGCACTGGTAGCCACTGAGCTGCACCTCCAGCCCCAGCTAATCTAACTTCTGACAGATATTCTACCCAGCAACTTGGACTAGCATAAAGCTCTACATAGGGGTTATCTGGAACTGATTATCATTTAAGACAAGAAATTGTTCAACCATGTTCTACAGCTAATTCAGTCAAAGCAAAAATACTGGGATTTGAGTCAAGACCTAAGAACTTGTCTCATTTCTGCTGTTAACTCCATCAGTGACCTTAAAATAGTTGTCTCTCCTCCCTGGGGCTCAGTACGTTGTCCAAAAACAAAAGTTTGAACTAGAGGGTTCCAAACTCCTCCAGAATTTTTGCTCCATATCACCCCCTGTCCGTCTCCTGGTAGAAGTCAAATTGAAAGGAGGGTCCCTGGAAAGGGCAGTGTCATTATCTTCTTTATAATGAGGGAAGGGTCTTGGGGCCTGTGGAAGAGTTTAAAAGTTTCTTTGAGGGCTAAAATTAATTCAAAACAGAGTCAGGCTCAGTCATCCAAATGAAAGCCAGACACATGTACTGAGACACAGTCTAGTTGGCCATTTTCACAGATTGGGGTAAGGACAGAAGATCAGGGGCTGGAGAGAAAATAGGAAAGGCAAGTGAAACACCAGGCCTGAAAAGGACCTGGGACGTGTTATTGGACACACTCACCAGCAGGTCCTGTAGATCCTGCTGACTCAATACTGAAGATTGTAACTCTTCACATCCTTCTGGAAACCTTCTCCAGAATTCCTTTTCTTGGTAAATGTACTGTCTGCCTGGTTATTCAAGCAAGAATCACGGGAGTCATTTGTGCTCCTCCATCTTTCTCATTTGCTGCACTTTGGCCACCAAAACATGCACGTGAAACCTCTTCGTAACACTTCTTAAATCTGCCCCTTCTTTGTCATCATACTGTCATGACCTTTCATCTAGGCCCATGGTAGCTGTGGCATGGATGGTGGCTAATGCTTCCAGGAAGCTGGTCTCCTTGACGACCTTTCTTTCTTTCCCAGTTCGCCTTCCAAACTGCCACTGGAGTCTGGATTGCCAAAGCAGGAGGATCACAGTTCGAGCCCAGGCTGAGCAACTTAGAGAATGAATAAGATTCTGTCTCAAAATCAGAATCAAAAATGGGCTAGAGATGTAGCCCAGTGTGAAGGCTCTAGGCTTTATTCCCAGCACCACACACACACAAAGAGACTGGAGAAAGGAGGGTCCTGGGTAGAAGATGAGTGGATGGCCATGATCAGTGTATAATACATACACTTGTGAAAATATCACAGTGAGCCACATTAATTTTTATAATTAGTATATGTTACAAAAAGGAGAATTTCACGGGCCATATTCAAAATCCTCCATTAGTTCCCATCTTTGGTCAAATGTCCAACTGCTTTACATTGGCTTTCGAAGTCACTCACAACTTAAACAGGCGATCCTCCTTGCTTCGTTTCCCACCACATCCTCACATTTCTTTCTTCTTTCCTCCTCTGCCACCGCTGCTGCTGCCCCTCCTTCCTCTCTTCCTCCTCCTCCTTCTCCCCCTCATCCCCCTCCCTCTCCTTTTCTTCTCTCCTTCTTCACAGAACTGGAGTTGATCCCCAGGAGCACTGAGCTACACTCCCAGCACTCCCACCTTTTATTTTTTATTTATTTATTTTTTTTTCACTTTTTATTTTGAGGCAGTATTGCTAAATTGCCCAAGTTGGCCCCAGTCTTGTGATCCTCCTGCTTCTGCCTCGAGAGTAAGCTTGGATTACATGTGCCACTGTACCAGGCACATTCCCACATTTCTGAGTTTCATGGGACAACACACTATTTCCTGAACATACAGTGATCCCTCATATTGGACTTTCCCTGGGGAATGTCTTTGTCAGACGCTTCTTGGTGCATCAGGCCTTCCTCCGAACTCCCTTCCCTTTCTCCTTTTTCTGTCCCTCTGTTAGTAACCCATCATATTCTCCTACATTGGTTTCTTTCTTTCTTGTCTCTCCCACAGACCAAAGCCCTGGTTGTACAGAGTACATCATCTGACTGACCCCTGTGTTCCCAGAGCTAAGCACAGGGCCTTATATAAACAGTGAATCTGCCAAGGACTGTTTTTGTTTTTGATGCCACAGCAAAAGAACTTCTGGTAATCATACTGGCGATTTTTTCCTCTCAGCAGTTTCTTCCCCCTCATTTCAACTCTGAAATAGCTATAACAGTTCAACACAGAGCCCTACGGGCTCCAGTGCTGGAGATCTGTGTAAAACACATTTCCACCCAACCCTTAAAACTTGGAAGTTACCCTTTATCTCAAAGCAAGAAGGGCACTTAAGGATCCTATTAATCAGGTTGGTTTTTCCATACTGGGTGTTCAACCTGGGACCACATACATGCTAGGCAAGTGCTCTGTCATGGAGCCACTTCCCCAGCCCTTTTTATTTTATTTTGAGACAGGGCCTCACTAAGTTGCCCGGGCTGGCCGCAAATTTGCGATCTTCTTGCCTCAGCCTCCCGATTAGCTGAGATTACAGATGTTCTTCATTATGCTTAGCTTAACCGATGTTGAGAAACCCTAGAGTTCCCGCCCTTTTGTGGGGAAGGACATGACAGAGCCGGAATAGCATCTCATCCCTGTTTTATTCAAACAAACCTATTTTCCCTTCTGGATATCCCATGAGGATTTCACTTGGAAAATGGAGTCTACCTCATAAAATTAAATGTTGGCAATCACAGTTTGAGTCTAGTTTCAGTTGCTAATTGGCTCCTTTTTATATCATTCCTTCTTGTGCACTCTTGGGCTCTGACCAAACTCTCCAGATACGGTGAAGCATTTTCTTTCCTTCTATATTCAGTTGAAATTTCTTCTTGATATTGAGCTAGAATCAGCCTTACAACAACTTCCATCCAGTGACACTGTTTTTATCCCTTGGAGTCTCATGAGAGTGGTATGATCTTTCTTTCCTGTGAGTAGTGGTATTTAGAATTTCCTGAAATCTGAGGTGGAGGGGACCTTATAGTTCATGTAGACGAAAGTTTTGTCCTGGTTGGGAAACCTGAAATGGAAAGAGAGTAAGTGATCTGCCCAGCAGTAGGTAGTTAGTGGGTGACAAAACTAAGAGTAGGCCTCAAGACCTCACTTGGGTATTCCCTCCCAGGATCTGCCTTTCCCCAGAGTGAACAGCCACGGCTCCGACACCCATTCCTCACAATCCTGATGACTTCCCTAAACCTGCTCCGCATGCACAGGAACCAACGGCTGAAGATCAGCTACTGAGCTGGGGAAAGCTCCAGGACACCCAGGGTCTAATCGGAGTTGGGGGAAGGGCCAAGGCAAAGGAGGACAAACCGGCTACAAGCAGAGTGGATCTCTCACTACAATCTCAATGTCCTCCATCTTCCTTGCACAGAACTAAATTCCATTCCAACAACCCTTCTCCATGGCAGAAGAGCCAAGGGACAGCTTTCACAGATCCCTTCTGCTGTGTGACCTTCCAAATTCCAAACCCAGAAACAGGAAGAGCTGGTTTGGGTTGCGTTTTGAGAAGAAAAATGAAAACATAGGAAGTAGGGTTCCTGAGAACAGAGGCTTCCAACCCTGTGCCCATTTGTCTTCGGAGCAGGATATTTCAGAGAATGCATTCCACAGAGGAAGGGAACAGCCTCTCTTATTAAAAACAAAACACAAAGCCCTTCAAAGTTTGGAAAGAGAAAAAAGCCAAAGGAGACAAGGAGGGAAGGGGCAGTTTGTTCAGAATCTCCAGTCCCCAATCCATCATACTTTGGTTTCACTGCTGCTATCACCACATCTGACCCCCTAAAGATGTCCTGCTCTATTTAACTTATGGCCTAAGGGAGAATCCAAGTCCTCTTTCTTGGTTCTCTGAGGATCACCAAATTAGGCTGTATTTAGAAACTTCTTTAAAACCAAGAAAAAACAGAACATGTATACATTAATTACAGAACATGTATACAGCAGAACAACACACACACACACACACACACACACACACACACACACACACACAAATTTTTTAACCTGTATAATAAAATCTTCATTACAATAAAACGTGCCACCATGTCTCTGGGGACCAGAGCTAAGCAGAATCTCTTCTTGGATCATGCTTCCAAGATATGGGGGCAAAATATCATTTTATATTCAAACAAGTATAGAACTGTTGATTCTAAAGTTTCCATGAATTTCTAAAATAAAAATGAAGACTTCAAGGAAGTTTCTCAATCGCAGCTAGCTTCTTGAGATTCTCTTACAGTTCTTAGGGCCTGTGTGGTGAGGGTAGCAACTTTGTCTTCTCTTTCTAACATCACATACAATACAGCTGCAGGCAGAGTACTTAGGAACTCTCATCTTTGACAAGAAGTAAGCAAAAGAAAAAAAAAGGTAGTTTTAAATGGTGGACAGAGCTGAGTTTTTAGAGAATTCAGACAGCTCTGGATCTAAATTCTGACTGTCTTTTATTAGGCTGAGTGATCACTTCTCTGAGCTTCAGTTCTCAGTTTTAAAATGGAGGTCCAAAGTTGGGTGTGGTGGTACATGACTATAAGCTCAGTACTCTAGAGGCTGACATAGGAGGATTGTAAGTTCAAGCCCATTCTGGGCATCTTAGTAACTTAAGGATAACCTGTCTCAAAATAAAAATAAATAAAAAGGGCTTAGGATGTAGCTCCGTGCCAAGGCTATCAGTTTAATCAGTAGCACTACAAAATATAATTAATATGATATAAAATAATAAATATATAATACAGTATGGATCCAAATACCCGATTCCTGGATTGTGTGATGTAAGTGTGATAATGGGAGTAAGAATGTTCTATAAGCTTTCATCGATGCGCAAATGATATTTATTAAATGATGATAAAATGGCCACCATTATTAGCTCAGGCAGCAGGGTGAGAGGAAAAGGAGATGGTTTCTCCAGTCCAGAAATCTGTTTTGATATTAAGAAGGCAGGGGTGTGTCCTGAGGAATGACCTCTTTGGGATGGGGAGGACAGAGGATGAATCGTGACTCCAGAGCCTCACCCCCCTTCCATGAGGGCAGTGTGTAAGCCAGAGGGGCACTCCATGGGGAGTGATGGAAAGATCAGATGTGCCTCATACACCTCAGTCTCCACATACCAGATGTGCTTTCCTCCTCACATCTGCCAATGGCCCTTTTGAAAAAGTTCAGTTCACAGCAAGGATGATTCATCACTGGGGCTGTCAACAACAAGGCAAGATGTGTTGACTTGGCTGGTAACAGACTCAGTGACATTGGCCAAGTTCCTTCTCTACCCTGGGCTTCTATTTCCCCACTATTGAGATGGACAAATTGGATTGGGTGGCTTTTAAGGCCCTTCCAGCTCCCACATTCTATGTTTCTGTGACCCATAGTTGGAAAAGGGTTTGGTCTTGATTTTTCAAAAAGATGATCAATCAGGTCATCTGATAGTTTGATGCTGACTCCTGGACTCTGATGGAAAAAATGGTAAAAAGTAGTTGAGGGAACAGGTGCCTGGCTGGGGGCTTCTTTCTGTTTTGTCTGCTGGTCCCTGCGTTCCTTGTGCACACATCTGGATTAACTGGCCCAGTTGGACGAGCCCAGGGCAAACCCAGATTCCAGGTTTAGGTGAGGGGCATGTGGACAAAAACAGGTGCTTCCCAGGCCCTGGGCTCTGGCCCGGGTACCTCACAATGTAAAATGAGGAAACGAAAGAAAACAGGAAATGTACCCTCTCTGTGCTCCTAATTGCTTAGGAAGAATTCCTCCTAGGCAGACCTGTTGTTTCCACTCAATGACAGCTGCTGAGTGGGAATGGCTGACTTTTGCAGTCTGTGAGATTCTCAATGCCCATTTCCCATCTCAGTCTCTTTAGACCTTTGCCATTCTTGGAAGCTCAGCTCAAATATTCCCTCTTTCTTTCAAATCCCCAGTATACTGTGGCCTTGTTTCATAGCAAGCATCACGGTCTGCCTTGTGTTTTAGCTGTTTCCATTCACATATGGATTAAAAATAAAATACATGCTCCAAGTAAAAATTTCAACCCATGTATTTAGATGTAAAATGGAGAGCTGAAGTCCCATAACTCCGTGTTCTGCTTTATAGAGTTAGTTAGCCACTGTTGAGACATTTGTTGATTTTGTTAACCTTTCCAGAAGTTTCTATTGTCAAAGCTATTGAAGATGTAAAAACATGTCATGGATGGAGCAATACCTCTGGAGTCTGAACACTCGGGGCTGAGTTTTGGCTCTCTGCTTGCTGTTAGATCAGATTGAGTGAATTCTGTCTTTTCTTTGAACCATAAACTGGATAATGATTCTTTCTTGTTTGTGGATTTTTTGTAAGTCCAACCCAAATGAAAGCACGTTGGAAACTGCACAGGGCGCCGTCTTTGTGTTTATGCTTGTCTCTGCGATGTGAACATATGTACCTTTGAACCAGAAGCCTTTAGACCATCAGGAGCCCTGTCCCCACTGCCCCGAGTATCAGTGACTTGTTCAGAAGAGGCATAAGGTAATGAGAGGGAATATGGAGTTGAATGCGTGGGATTGCACTGCATACTTAGAGGTGTTGGTGCTCTGCTCCTGCCTGGTACTAAGCGCACAGGTACTTAAACTTCTTGTGAAGCCAAACCAAGATGACCATCTTTCTAAAGTTATTAGCTTGCAAAGTGCTGTTCTCCACCAAGAAGGCATGAGCCCAGCTTTTTTGTCTCCGCACAATTTTATTAATCTGAAAATTCTGCGACTCTTGTTTCTACCCTCTTCCTCCCTCAGCTCCCAGGCCTCAGATTCTGGCCTTAATGAGTGCTTTCAAAGTCTCCTGCCAAAAATAAGGAGAGAGAAAGAGAGAAAGAGAGAGAGAGAGAGAGAGAGAGAGAGAGAGCATGCACATGTGTACACACACACACACACACACACACACACACACACACATAGTGTGTAAAAGGAAGCAGGCAAGAGGATTCAATTTTTGAAATGAATAAGATATAAAACTGTTAAAAATAAGAGCTCAGAAGCCCCTCAGATATCATTCAGTCTAACTTTCATCACACCCCTTAAACCCGAACATGTGAGGCAACCAAGACCAAGAAAGGGGGAGGGATTGGCCCAGTGAGCTAGTGCCTCTGAGAGCCACAAGAAAGGACGAAGTCTCTGTGATTTACCTATGAGCCAAGGACATTAGAGTCAAGAGAGTCAGCCTGGGGAAGGTAGGTGGATTAACAAGAAATGAATGTCCTGGAGAGAGGGAGGGTCAGTGAACAGAACCAGTGCAAAGCAGTTGCAACGTTCCCCTGCAGAGCGCAAATAGAAGCAAATGAAGGCTGTGGTTTAGCAAATTATTGGGATCCTTGCAGAGCAATGAGAGGGAGAGGAAAGGAAGAGAAAGGTAAAAAGGACCAGAAAGGGGGTACAAAGGTTGACTGCAAAGAAGGGAAGCTAAGCCAGAATGGAAGAAATTTAGAATGATAAGGTCAGTAGGAGCTGAAATGGAGCAAAGTGGCAAAGTTTTATATTCCATTAAGTGGATCCATACACCTTCAAACTTTCTACCAGATCTGCTGCCTGATTTCTTCCGGACTCTGAGCATGTAAGCCAGTCCTTAGGTTTTTGAGCAAGCTCAGTACTTTTCCATTGCCCATGGTCTGGAGAAGTCACTTAACTTAGCAACTCCGGCGCAACAACATGAGGGCACTATGCAGAATGGTCTGGCAGTCAGAACAGGCCCCAGGTTGCCCAAAATTCCTGTAGTCAAACCCAACTGCAGTCCTCGTTATCTGTGTGTTCTTGGAGAAGTTGCCAAACTTCTCTGTGTCTCTGTCTTTACCTGTAAAGGGGAGATAGTAACAGTACCTTCTGATAATGCCTGGCACACAACCAGTGATCAAACATACCAGCTATTATTCTTGCTGCTGCTACATACTGAGTGCTGTTCTAAGCATTTCACTTGGCCTGTGTCATGTAATGACCACTCAGAAGGCAACTGAGGCCCATTTACAAGAAGAATACATCTAATTGCTTTTCTCTTTTACTGTAGATTGAACTTAGAGCTTCACGTTGAGCTATATCCCCAGCCCTTTAAACAAATTCTGCTAACTTTCCCAGGCTGGCTTTGATTTTGCCATCCCTCCTGCCTCAGCCTCCTGAGCCCTGAGTAGCTGAAATTCCAGGCATGGGACACCATGCCTGGCTTAATTCATTGGCTTCTAAAACTTTTTAGATGCAGATTCTCCCTGCAATCACAAAACTGAGTCCAATGTGAAACCCTGCTGTAAAAACCAGTTACAAACTAGGCGTGCGCTGAATGCCTATAATCTCAGTACTTTGGGAGACTAACACAGGAAGATCACAAGTTCAGGTCCTGCCTGGCCAAATTAGTAAGTCCTTGTTTCAAAAAAAAAAAAAAAAAAAAAAAAGACACCGTGAATGTAACTCAGTCTGACTGAAGATCTTAGGTTCAGTCTCTGGTACTTAAAAACAAAACACCCCAGATACAGAGAGCATGACTCTGATTTAAAGCAAGGGCATGGGCCTTGAGATGATTCTCTGCCACTGATCTAGTACATCTAAGCTTTATTATGTTCAGATGAAGATATCATAACTCTCAGAAGGCAAGTAACAAGCCCAAGTTTGCACAGCAAATCAAAGGGGGATGGTGCCATCAGGCAAGGAGGACAGTAAGTTGGTTAAACCAGAGCATAAAACAAACATTCCAGACTTAGGGGAGATAGAAGCCAGGAAAAGAGGTGCCTAAGGATGATCAACCCCACTGGATAGTCATCCTACAAAGGGCACTCCAGGCTTGTGTGTGTGTGTGTGTGTGTGTGTGTGTGTGTGTGTGTGTGTTGTACTGGGGGTTGAACACAAAGGCTTTGCTCTGAGCTACATTCCAGCTCCTTTTTATTGTTTATTTGAGACTGGGTCTTGCTAAATTATCCAGGCTGGGCTTGAACTTGTGATGCTCCTGCCTCAGCCTTGCAAAGTGCTAGGATTACAGACCTGTTCCATAGGACTTGGCTCACTCTAGGTTTCAAGACAAGTCAAGAGCCTAGATCTGTAGAGCCTCATTGCACAAGTCCCGGGCTTCTGTTGTGACAAGGGAAGTATCCCTTTTCCAATAAGTCTTCAGTCTGTGGGATGCAGCAGGCCTTCTGATTGGCTCTTGGCCTGAGATGGCTTTTTCACAAGGCTTCTTCTGCAAGGTTCCTGGACAGCAAGCAGCCTGACTTCCAAACCATTGCTGTAGGGGATGTACAGAATGGGAGGAAAGCCCTGGTGCCCTGCCCTTTTCATAGCTGGTGTGTGCTGGCACTCCTATCTGTCCAGAGTACATTGCTGCCAACACTGTTTATTTAAGAATCTGTGAGTTGCCAACTTTTGTTTCCAGGACTTCAATATAACTTAAGTGGTGACACTATTCTGAGGATAAATTATGGGAAAATTTCCCCCAGAGAATTTTGAGGCTTCTATGGGATCCCTTCTGACCAGATCTCTTCATTACTTAGATCCCATGAAAACCTAGGAGGTCAAATGCAAGGCCAGACAAACCCTAAAGGGCAAAGCCTGCATGTAGACTCTATGTTGTTAGCTTTCTGTGGGTGGGCTTCAGGAACTTGATTGCACAATAAGGGTTGATTCAGGTGCTCTTCGAGGGCTTGACAGCTTCAAACCTTCATACAAGACCCTGAGCACTGAGTGCCCTCTTCCATACTGGCCTAGAATCTCAGGGACATATGCCAAGGGCTGGATGCAGACAAGGCCCTCCAAACTAGTGAGAAGAGGAGAGGGATGTAGAAGACAGATTCCTGACCCCAAAGGTGCAAACCACACCCTTGACACAAGAGCAGCCTTTATCCATGGGCAGGTCAGTTGCTCAAATGGACAGAGTGGTACTACACCCCTGAGGCTGACTTCTAGGTATGTGTCACTGTGTGTTGGTGTGCAGACTGCCAGGTGAGGGGAATAGGGGGAAGGACTTCTGTAAGTACTGCTTGAGGTGAAAGTGTGTAGACTAAGGCCAAGGGGTTGCAGGCAACTGTGGGTGGGCATTGTAACTCCTTCTCAGTGAAAGACAGGAAAAAATTTGTGAGCATTCAAACTGAGCAGCCCCCATGGTGCAGGACAGGAAGAAAGCAACAAAACAGGGTGGAGGGGTAGAGGGTGAGCTTTCCATTGACACACACATCTGATTGGCACTTTTGCATTTAGTTCACATAACAGTTCAGAGTGTAATTGTCCCCATTTTTTTGTGGTGCTGAGGATGCCTTACACGTGCCAGCAAGTGCTCTATCACTGAGCTACATCCCCAGTCTATTGTCTCTATTTAACTAGTGAGGTACAGAGAAGTGATATGACCTGTACCTCACAGGTGTTGAAGTGGTTGCTCTCCTCCAAGGCTGCTTCAGAGTTGCACATCTCAGGAATTCTTTTCTGAAGCTGATGAAATCTGTATAACATATCTTGTTGCTGCTCCTCCTGCAACTCTTCTAAGACTTGGCTGTAAAGGCATAAGAATTCTTCCATTTTACTGAAGCTTGATTAGATTACTGCATGCCTGCAATTGGGTCTAGACAGATACAGCAAGGTAGAGGCATGGGACAGGCTGTGACTTGAAACCTTTGATTAAAAAGCTGCAGCATACTGTTAGAAATAAAGCCCCCATCTTTTCAATCTGTCTCTGCTCCTTTTCTACTTACAAAGTGCTATCAGATCCATTACCTTGAGGTTTGCAGGGCAGAAAAAAATAATCCATTTTCTAAATGAAGAATTGAGCTTCGGTGACTTGCCAAAGATTCCATAGCTTCTGGATGACAGGGCCAGGCCTAAGCCCAGGGATGCGTCCGACCTCCCTTTACAGTCTTCAACGTGCATTTGGCCAGCAAGAGAAGAAGCTGCCTGGAGTAACATCTAAGCCCTTCCATCTTTCCCATATGAAATCTGAATGGAAAAAAAAAAAGAATTCTGAATTGCAGAAGCAGTCATGGGCCTCAGAGGGAGAAGCAAAAGCTAATGAGATCCATCTTTCAGTGCAGACCCCAGAGCTGTTGGCTTTCATGGCTAAGGAGGTGCTCATCAGTCTGAGTGGCTTTGTGGTTAGGTGCCCATTTTGGGCCAGCCACACGAATGGCAAGATGGGAGGAGTGACTTCCTTTTCTTCCCCTCTCAACATCCACAATTGCATTTCATGCTTCGTTGAGTCATTTTAAAGTTCCTCAACGCCTCCCCCCAAAAAAAATTAAAGAAAGAGAAGGAAACCCCAAATCTCCCAGCTGTCATTTGATTTGGGCAAGGCTGCTTCTGGATTTCTTACCCACCCGGCCACTCACTCGTTATTCATTCAAACCTTTAACCAACAACTCTCTAAATACTAACTCTGTGCCAACCCCTTCCTGAGCAAAGGATATGCCAAAAATAATCCTGAGGGTAAGAGTCCCTGCCTTTGGAATCCATACCGTTGTTAGCCAGGAAGACATACAGATAACTAGACTCAGTATGAAATAATTGCTGATGTAGCCTTGCTGAAGAATTACTGAGAAAGGGAACAGCTTATGCTATACACTCGAAACACTCAAAGGATACATAGAACTTTTCCAGGTGAGGGAAACAGGGCAAATATTTTCACCTTTTTGTCCCTCAGTTTTGTGGCTTGTAAAATGGGCTATTGATAGTATTGCGGAGTATTTGTGATATAAGTAAAGGAAATATAGGTGAGAATTTCTGAGAAAGAGAAGAGCATGGTGTATTCTGGGAAAGCTAGCTGAGCTGGCTGAGAAAGCTTGGGCAGTGCCTTCAATGCCAACCTTAGAAATGTGGACAAGTCCCCTTAGGTGATGGGCAGTCAGTTCTGAAGATAGATTGTTGCCACGGAGTGTGGTAGAAGACTCCTTTGGTGAAATGTTGGTGCTGTAGGCACCATCCAGTGGGTTCTAGGCCCAAGAAACTGTCAGGAAATAATTGCCAAATACGAATGAAGATAGCCTCTGTGCATGGCCCAGCCCCAATCTGAGGGATAGTGGAATAGGGAAAAGGATACCACATCTCTGCCCTTAAGGAGCTGCCTGCCTAATTGGAACAGGTCACCTTTCCCCCAAAACCAAATTTAACTGCTCTAGTGAGAAGTGGTGGAGGCAGGAAGGTAAAAAAAGCTCTCATGAGGAGTCAGTATAGTGCTTGCTAGCCAAAGCTGATAGCCAACTGTCTAACCATGGGCAAATAACTTAACCTCTGTTGGTGGTTTCCCTCACTTGAAAATGGAGGTAATAGTGATAATTTGACTTTCCCATGGGGCTGTCGTGATGATGAAATTCTATATGGAAAATGGTTAGAATGCTGACTTATACTGCAAGTGACAAGTGCTCTCTGTAAGCTAGCTATTCTCAGTGACAGAGGGCTCATCCTGTGACCAGGTACTTGGAACCCCTGGGACAAGGACGTAGTCTGAGGGAAAAGAAATCCACAGGACCAACCACAGCCCATCTTCCGGGAGTGTCCACTCTCCCCAAAGGTTTAAAAAAGAAAAACATCTATTTGTGTAGGGAAACAATGGGGGGTACATACTGGAGTTAACTGAAAAATTCATGTGGATATTTAAGATAAGAGCTCAAACTTCAAAGACATTCCCAGCTTGGAGCCAAACATCAGGTTACATCTTCAGCCCCCACCCGGGTTTCCTTCACTTTCGTCACTGTCAGCCCCTACGGTCACTTGAATACAGAAGTTATAGCAATGCAGAGGTGTGAGCTCAGGGACCCCTTGTAAACTGCCAGTCTTTCTCTCGGGTAAGGAAGATCATCACCATTATCTGGGTGAAATGGAGATTTAGGGTTCAACTCCTGCTGTAGCCACTTACAAGCTATGCAAACTCTGAAAGTTGCATTACCTTTATCATCCCTCAGTTTCTTCATCAGGAAACCGGGGCGATGATGAAGATGATAATAATACGCCCACTTTGTAAGGTTGTATAAACATTAAATAATACAAACCAGAACAATGGCAGGCGTATTATTAGTGCTCAATGCACTTTGGTTTATATTGAATCTATTCTTACATTTCCTTCCACAGCAAAACTATCAACTATATATTAGGCTGCCCATCTTATGAAAAATTTGAAGCAGTAAGAGATTAGGTAAGATGTCTTCTCCTGCCAATAGTGGGCACTCCTGCAGCGAAGAGGCTGTGGGAACAAATGACCCATAGGGTTCTTCCCATTTCCAAGGTTCTCTGCCTGCGAGCCAAGTTAATCTTTGGAGCCCTTTCATCTCACTGTTCTGGTTGGGGCTGCAGCAGCAGAACTCAGGAAGTGGGAGGAACTGATCGGAGAGGGAGATGCCTTAGCAGGGAGGGAAGAGACTGCTACCACCCTTCCTTCTAGGCTGTGCCCCACGCTCTCACCCAACCGGACAGCAAAAGGGAAATTCTTAAGCTTGGAGGAAGCTGACTGTGGTCTCCTTTTCCTCAGGCTAGAACTTGAGGCTGCTGGAAACTCAGAGTCACAGGATGGGCAGCTCCACACTGGACGCAAAAGGGGTATCTCAATGGCTGTCCGAGTTGACCTTGTCCAAAACGGTGATTGCAGATAGGTTAGAAGTGCTGGGAGATAGGGGTGGATTTCCCACTAACTTATGACCATCTGGGAGGTGAGACAGAAAAGAATTCCATGAAGTAAAATGGCCTAGTGGAAAAAGGAATAGAATCAGACTTGTGCCTCACTTCTGACCTAGGACAAGTTCTCATCCCCATGTGAAGAATATTTTCATCTAATCAGTACATATTTTGAGAAAGTCTATTATGTGGCCCTGGGACACAGGATGAATGGTATCGAGTGAGACCAACATACTAACTTCTAGTTCCCTCCCAGCTCTGGCACTGAGTCTATGAAAAATGGGTACAAATCACAAATAGAGTTGCTTACCCTAGACTACAGGCACAAAGCATGGACAGGGTAGAGGGGAGGGCCTAGGGCTTGCGACAAATGGGAACACTAAACATAATCGGTAAACTGGTAAGAGGTACAACAAAGCATTGCTTACAAAGCGCGTTCAGTATTCCCATTGTACCATGGGATTATTGTCCTCATTTCACAGATGAGGAAAGTGAAGCTTTGACGGGAGTCATGGCCCAGGTTAGGTTGTTGCTATTGCAGGGCCAGTGTGACAATCTTGGCCCCCTTACTGGGCACTACTCTCAAGTAATACTATTACTAGTCTTCAGAGAACTGGGGTAGAAATTACTGGATATGAAAGCAAGCAACTTTCAGCCTCCCCCCATTATAAACAAACTTGGCTAGGCCCTCCCATTGTTTCCCAATCAGGTAATAAAAGTTTGCTTTGCTGTGGATGAGTTATGTACCTTAGAGTCTGGATCCTGGCCTAGATCTCTCCAGTGCTGAGCTCTTTGAGAGTAGGAGGTAATCGTTCTGCTGGGGATTGAATCCAGGACCTCACGCATAGTTGGCAAATGCTCTATCATCAAGCCACAAGCCCAACCTGACAGCTAGCTTTTCTTCCAGGCACATGTTCATCCCTTCAGATCTGTACAACAGACAACAGCCTTGCCAACACAGTGATAATTGTCTCTGATTAGATGATGGCTGGGACACTTGCATTCCTGGGTCTGTTTTCCATGTATGAAATATAGAATTTATAGGGACTGCTTCTACTCCAGGAGATTCTTAAAAGGCTTTCAAGACAGACTTGTTGGAACTCAGTTGCTCTGACCAGTCAGAAATGGGATGAGATTGAGGATAATGTGAAAGGCAAGGGGGTTGAAGAGGCTGAGAAGTGAATTAGTCTCCCAAGATGCCAGAAGCCATCATTCCTCTCTCCATCTGGCTTAATGCTAGATCTTTTTTCCAGATCGCATGGTTGGTGAGATTTGAGGCCAGCAAGAGGTGGAGTAACTGATCTGTGACTGAGAAGACTCCCTACTGTCTCAAACTTGGGTTTGAAAGCAGGAAGGAAGGAGATTACAAATGAGACATCTCTTAAATCAAAAGGCCAGGATGGAAACGTGAAAAAATGAGGTGGCCCAATGGCAGTGGAGAGGCAGAGTAGAAAGTAAATGATTTGAGACCAATATTAGTAGCTATAGATGTGGGAATTCTTGCACAAAGTGGGGGCACGGAACCTTCAAGTCCCTACTGAGAGGTGGGATAACCACAGCTTTCCTTCCCTCTGCCTGTCCCTCCTGTTCTTCCCCCCGCACCCCAGAGCTTCCCCATCTCTCAGTTCCAGTTGCTTATGGGTCTGCAGGAAGCAAGCTGGAGTGGCTGGGCAGCCAGGCACATACACACTGCCAACACATCATTGAGGGGCCAAGCTGGAGGTTAGCCTGGCACCCTAAGCCCCAGATGTGCACACCATGAAGCGTGAAGGGCACTCAGTGGGATCCACTGCTGTGCAAACCAGGAGAACAGAATCCAGCCGACCCAAGAAAGGAGGTGACGGTTGGGCTTCCCTTTGCCTAAAACCTACGTTAGCATCTCAGAGCACTGGTCCCTGGCCTCCTGGTCTTTGGTTCCAGTCCACTTGGACCTGTTCGTCCTATGTACTGTGTAACACCTAACTCCTGTCTGATAGTCGCCCTTTTCCGGCCTTCTACGCAGTGTGGCTGATTTCTCCTAATTCTTAGCCAGTTCTTACACTGGCCCTGTGCTCTTACCCTGATGACTGGCTATTTGGTTTCATCCCTACCCACCGCTGCATTCATCATCTATTAAAAATAAAAAATAAAAACACCACTTACTGCTTCTAACACAGAGTAGACATTTTGTAAACAGTATGTCCTTTACTGCTATTCCTCCAAGACAAACCTCTGCCTTGGGTGACAGCCTGTTCACCCTTCTTCCTGTGTTCATAACCTGCAACCTTCTGCCCTCAGTCTTTCCCTGGGCATTCCGTTACGTGTCCTGCTCTTGCTTTTGGAGTTCACATCCACCATTTAACCTGAGCACCTACATTTAGCTCCCTACATGCCCCGGCACATGAGGGGCCCCTTCCTTCTCATTTTGTGCTTCAGTTTTGCATACAACCAGCTATCCTAGTAGCACCTTTTGGCCCGTTCCCAATGTATGTAACTTTACCCCCGTGTGTAAGTGAAATCTGAGGCTCTTTCGAAGTACCAGGCATGAAAACGTATCTATCATTTTGGGAACTTAAAGTTTTCTAGGCACTGTGTGCTCCTTTTCTCCCTGGGTATTCCATCTTGATCTTATCCAATTGGCAAAAGAGAAACAATAACAGAGTTGAGTTTCTTACCACGGACTGCCACGGGACAGAAGGCACTGAAAGGCAGGGCCCTCTGTCATTCTGTGATTGCTGGATCAGACTCTCTCTACACAGGGGACCCTGAGGCCCAGAGAGGGCAAGATTTTCTGCCAGGTCACACAGCGCCTGTGTGGTAGAAGCAGGGTACAAACTAAAGCTACCTAGATCCCGTCTCTTGACCCTGGCACTGTGTTGATCCAGGGACATGGGGTCCTGCCCACCCTGGGAGCCTTGCTGCTCGTCCTTCCCTGTCTTGTGGACCTAACGTAGGACCCGCCCCTGCGGCCCACCAGCCTTCGATGGGCACAGTCTCTGTGCGGCTGCCCTTTGCTCCCCACTGCTGGAAGGGCTCCAAGGAGGCAGACAGCTCTCACTTGGGCCCGGTTGCCCCACTTCCCACCGTTGCTGGCGGCCGGCGCAGACAGGCCCGGATCCGTGTTCTCTGCCTGCTTGCTGCTTGTATGGGGACGCCCCACGGTGGCTGGGGATCAAATCAGAACTCTCATTTAGTGCCTCATCACACGTCCCGTGCGCCTGTGGTGTCCTCCTGGGATTTCTGAGGGCTGCTCTTCAGGGCCGGACAGAGGGTGGTCCGCTGGGAGGCGGGCCTTGTGCAATCCCTCGAGTCCCATGATCCCAGAGTCGGGCAGGGCCAGGCTGTGGGCAGGGCCTGGGAAAGCTGGGTGCTCTGTCTGGTTGCAGGGTGATGCCGTGCCTTGGTGGGCTGGTAGAGGCGCCTGGGGTGGGGCGGAAGAGCCCCCTGGCTCTTCTCGCTTCGTTTCCTCCCCACCCTCCTAGGTTCTGTCTTGGGAGCTGTACCTGCGGGGAGACTCATGAAGGATTCCAGGCAAGGAGGCAAGATCCCAAGGTCTGCTCAGGGACTCTGGGTGCTCGGTGCCCCTGGGCGAGCTCAGGGCAGTTTTGTAACAGAAACTCTCTTCAGAGCCAGCTTGGCCTCAGCCCCTCCCTTCCCTGCTTT